>OY796887.1:33308897-33574716 GCA_963680785.1 Diplosoma virens | reverse complement strand
TCTTGTGTTTTTTGCTTAATGTCATCATCACCAACCCATACAATCTAGTTAATTTTACACTTTATTTATTTTTGTTGACGTTCACGTGTCTGTTTTTAGCTTTTACTTAATTTTTCTAATTTTTAATTTTAAAAAGGATTCTTGTTTTTATTTTATTTTTCGAAAATGTGATTATTTTTAGCGGTGAAACGTGTGAATATTTGACGGTTTTTTTCTTGGTTGGTTTGTGGGTCTGATAATGTTTAAATTCAGTTCTTTTGATTAGGTTCAAAAACGAACAAAAACGTTCGTAGAGTGAGATTACGTTGAAATGTTAAGATTTCTTTTACAAGTGGGAAATTGCTTAAACAAAATTACAAAAATAGAATAAAAATTTAAAAATGTTTGTTCTGCTTACTATATTGTACAATAAAACTAGTTTTTTAAGCAAGCGTTTTTCGAACTTCACGTAACGAAGCTTTTGCGAGGTTGCACGTGAGTGAAACACTTCGGAGGTGAAGCTATTGTCACGTAAAATAAAATTGGTTTGAAAGACACTTTTGGTGAAATACTTTTTCTTTGTTATTTGAAAACAATATTTCGGTTTTACTACTAATTTTCATAATTTTCACAAGTTTGATACAATTGAATTTTAAAAACAGTTATTCTCTGAAATTACTGATATTAAACCTACCAAGAGAAACCGTCAAATATTCACACGTTTCACCGCTAAAAATAATCACATTTTCGAAAAATAAAATAAAAACAAGAATCCTTTTTAAAATTAAAAATTAGAAAAATTAAGTAAAAGCTAAAAACAGACACGTGAACGTCAACAAAAATAAATAAAGTGTAAAATTAACTAGATTGTATGGGTTGGTGATGATGACATTAAGCAAAAAACACAAGAAAATAATCAAAAATGACAAAGATAGTGTTGAAAACGAAAATAACAGAAAGAAGAACTGTGATTATGACGCAAAGTTCAACAGTTGACTTGAGAAATAGATTTATTGCTGTAATGATACAAAAAAAACTTGGTAAAATAGACAACACTGTGGTTTAAATAAAACTTTTCATGACGATCTGTGTATTTTTCAAGGTTTGAGCATGAACTTTTGCTTAAAAAAGCAATAAAAACACTATTATAAAAATTTTTCAAATTGTAACTTTTATCTAACATTTCACCATCAAACAAACTTATAAATAATGAAAAAGAAAATTTTTTAGCAAACTGTGATAAATTTTTTTATAACTAAAGACAACAATACGTAAAGTCGAGAGAATTTTTTAAATGAAAATGTAACAGACCAGTTGAACGCATAGAAATTGATATGCTCTACAATTTACATGCATAATAGATTAAGAAAGTTTAGGTTTATAAATCAAAATACACAAGTTGTGACTTTAAATTGAAAAATAAAAAAAATTTCTTGGCTTTTATTTTCGAAACAACAAACTTAGCTATTGAAACGTGAACAAAGTAAAATGTAGGTTTGTTTCGAAAAGTTTGCTTGTAAAAAGGCAAAATTAAATCATGCTGAAGGGTAATGTTTCTAATTTTTGAGGTACAAATGGTTTCAACTAGTTAAAATTTGTGAGGTTGACTGATTTTTATCATAAAGTTAATTTAAAGCATCACATTTAGGTCACATGATGAATAAACAGTTGCTAAAAACAGATATTGATTTGTAAATCGAACAACTTTTAACGCCAAATTTGCTATTTTTCAATCAAGACGGTTACAACTTGAGAAAATCTTGTGAAATTTTGTAACGCTAAACAACTTTTTAATGCAAAGTAGATTGAAAACATTTAAATTACAAGGTGAAAAAACTCTTTAAACTAAAACTTTGCGACTCTTTTTACTTTGGAAAGAAAAAACTAAGTAAAATGAGAACCGTGTAAAAGTCGAAATATTTGCTTCTGTGCAACAATTATACAAAGAGTTTGACAAAATTACAACATTTGTGCAATTAAGAAACCAATTGTGATAAAAATTTTGAGATTGAGTTGTTGCTATGTGTTAAAAATAGTAAAAATCTAACACAAAGTAGAATTTTTTAGGGTTTGTTTCTAAAAACTAAACTTCTGCAACGAAGAAACGTACACTTTTTAGAAATTTTTAGATTTTTTTAAGCTAGTGTTTCCGTAACTTTTAAGACACTTGGTAAAAAGGTCGGTCTCTTAAAAAGTTAAATTTTTTCACGTAGAAGGAATCTAGTGTTTCCATACAAAAAAAACTTTACAATGTGCGATTCTTGAGAAAATTTTAAATAGTGATAATTTTAACACCTAAACGCAAAACCTCCGTGTAAAAACTGTATAAAATTATATTCGTGGGTCAATTTTTAATATCGATTCATGAATTTTTTGGTTAAAACATTTATTTGGAAAAAGAAAAACTAAAATATTTTTGGTTAAACTAGTGCAATAATTGACCACAAAACGTTGTTGCGGAAAATGAAATTTAAAAGTTTAATTTTTAATACCCGTATACGCTTTCTTTGACATCGTCTAGTTTTTCTTAGAGGTTAGCAACGTTCAAGATAAAAGAGTGAATTTATTTGTTTCTTTATTTGTGTTTGTTACCCCAAGCAAAACCGTATCCTGAAAGCAAATTTTTAGGTATATTTTAAAACAATCCTGATTTTTCAAAGGTTTATTTTTAGATTTCGAACTAGTCAATAAATTAATTAAATAATTTCAGTTTGGTTTGTTTTCATTTAGACATAAGAACTATCTGTGATAGGACTTGCTAGAATAAATCTTAATATATTTTCAAAAAACAACTGATTTTTCTTCGAATTGATCTTACTTATACTGTACAAAACTTTTTAAACTTACGTTGGTCTTATTTGATTTCAAATTTTATGTTAAGTTTAGAAAATTTAGTTGGTAAAATGAATTAAAATGTTCAGTTTTATGATGAATTTTCTTATTAAAAGTGAAAAAATGTAAAACTTTTTAACATAAACAGTTGCCATTGACTGGCGATTAAACTAAGCTTAAGTCGGTGTTTTGAAATCAAATTTTTTGGGTCAAGCTTGTAATAAATTTTCCTTTTTACTGAAAATTGTTAAAAACTATAAAAATCAAGGTGTATTATAAAAATTTTCGCTTACTCTATTTTACTCTGGAAATTAAGGTAACCAGATTTTTAAACTCCGATCATGAATATGTCAGGAAACGCAATACGCTATGAACAGGATACGGCCAGCTTCTGTGTAAGAGAGAGAATTTGACGCAATTATCAAAAGCATATGGTCACGCTTACAGAGATTACGGGTAGCTTTCTTATTATTATAAGTTTATAAAACGACCAAAAGATTAAACGTAGTTGGAATTGAATTCGTTTTTGAAACAATTAAAATGTTAACACTAGAAATTAAATTCATACAACATAAAAATAATAACTATGTTTGAATTCGGTTTACTAAAGAAAAAAGACGAATTTTTTATTATGAAACATCTGTTTATTGAACACAAATATCCTATCAATAAAAATTCAAACTTTTAACGATTACTTTGACTGTGAGTAAAAATCAAGGTTGCCAAGAAAAAAATTCAACAAGAGTGTAACAAAAAAAATCAAGGTTGCTTAGAAAAAAAAATTGAAGATAAGTATAATAAAATCAAGGTTGCCAAGAAAAAATTGAGGTTAAGTATGACAAAAATCAAGGCTGCTTAGAGAAAAAATTGAGGTTAGGTATGACAAAAATCAAGGATGTTTAGAGAAAAAAGTTTTAGAATTAAATAAAGGTATCTAAAAGTCAAGCTTTCTTAGGGAAAAATCGAATGCGGGTATCTAAAAATCAAGGTTGCCAAGAAAAAATTAAGCAAAAGTATAACAAAAATCAAGGTTACCAAGAAACATTTAAGCATAGATATAACAAAATCAAGTTTGTCTAGAAAAAAATTGAAGGTAGGTGCAACAAAACCAAGATTGTTAAGAAAAATTAAACAAAGGTATGACAAAAAGCAAGGTTACCAAGTAAAAATTAAACCTAGATACATAACAAAAAACTAAGTTTGTTTAGAAAAAATTGAAGGTGGGTGCAAGAATATCAAGATTGTTAAGAAAAAATTAAACAAAGGCATAACAAAAATTAAGGTTGTCAAGAAAAAATTAAACAACGGTATGACAAAAATCAAGGTTGCCAAGAAAAAATTAAGCAAAGGTATAAGGAAAATTGAGGATGCCAAGAAAAAATTGTAATTAGGTATAACAAAAATTAATGTTGGTTAAGAAAAACTTTTGAAAAATTGAGCATAAGTACAGTATAACAAAAGACAAAATTGTTTAAAGAAAAAAGTTTTAAAATTTGAACAAAGGTATAACAAAAATCGAATTTGTGTAGAAAAAGAATTGAAGATAGGTGTAACAAAAATCAAGGTTGTCTAAGAAAATTTTTTTTTTTGAAAAATTGAATAAAAGTACAAAATCAAGCTTGCTTAGAAAAAATTAAAGACAGTTATAAAAAATCAAGATTGATTAGAAAAGATTAAACAAAGGTATGACAAAAATTGAGGTTGTTAAGAAAAAATTAAAGATAGTTATGACAAATGACAAAGTTTTCAAGAAAAAATTAAACAAAGGTACGACAAAAATCGAGGTTGTTAAGAAAAATTGAAGATAGTTATGACAAAAATCAAGGTTATTTAGAATGAAATTGAGTTTAGGTATGACAAAAATTAAGATTGTTAAGAAAAATTAAAGATAGGTGTGACAAAAATCGAGGTTTCCAAGAAAAAATTAAACAAAGTTGTGAGAAAAATCAAGGTTACCAAGTAAAAATTAAACGTAGATATATCCAAATCAAGAGTGCCGAGGAAAAAAATTGAAGATAGTTATAACAAAAACCAAGGTTGTTTAGAAAAAAATTGAAAATGGGTGCAACAAAAATCAAGTTTGTCTAGAAGAAATTGAGGTTAGATATGACAAAAATCAGGGTTACCAACAAAAATTAAAGATAGGTGTGACAAAAATCAAGGTTGCCTTGGAAAAATTAAGCAGAGGTTTGACAAAAAACAAGGTTGTTTAGAAAAAATTGAGCAAAGGTATAACAAAAATTAAGTTTGTCAAAAAGAAATTGAGGTTAGGTATGACAAAAAATCAAGGTTGGTTAGAAAAAATTAAACAAAGTTATGACAAAAATCGAGATTGTTAAGAAAAAATTGAAGATAGTTATGACAAAAATCAAGGTTGACAAGAAAAATTAAGGTTAGGTATAACAAAAATCGAATTTGTGTAGAAAAAGAATTGAAGATAAGTATAACAAAAATCAAGGTTGTCTAAGAACAAATTTTTTGAAAAATTGAATAAAAATACAAAATCAAGGTTGTCTAAAGAAAAACTTTTAAAATTTCAACAAAGATATAATAAAAATCATGGTTGACAAAGAAAAATTTTGAAAAATTCAACAAGGTGTAACAAAAATCAAGCTTGTGTAGGAGAAAATTGAAGATAGGAACGGACAAAAATCAAGATAAACTTTTAAAAATTCAACAAAAGTATAATAAAAATCATGGTTGACAAAGAAAAATTCAACAAGGGTATAGCAAAAATCAAACTTGCTTAGAAAAAATTAAAATAGGTATCTAAAAATCACGGTTGACTAAGAAAATGTTTGAAGAATTAAACAAATGTGTAACAAAAATCAAGGTTGTCTAAAGAAAAACTTTTTGAGAAAGTGAACATAAGTATAGCAAAAATCAAGCTTGCTTAGAAAAAAAAAATTAAAGATAGATATCTAAAAACCAATATTGTCTAAAGAAAAACTTTTAAAAATTCAAAAAGGCATAATAAAATTATGGTTGACAAAGAAAAATTCTGAAAATTCACCAAGGATGTAACAAAAATCAAACTTGTTTAGAAAAAATTGAAAATTGGTGTAACAAAACCAAGGTTGTTTAGAAAAAAAATTAAAGATAGTTATAAAAAATTAAGATTGATTAGAAAAAATTAAACGAAGTTATAACAAAAATCAAGGTTTTCTAGAGAAAAAAAGTTTTAAAATTGAATAAAAGTATCTAAAAACCAAACATTTTTAGGGAAAAATTGAGAAATTGAACATAAATATAACAAAATCAAGACAAAGTTTGTAATCCACAAAGAAACCTATACAAACAATCCCGGTAAAAACCCTAGGAAAATCCCCACGGGGAAAACCGAGTATTGACCTGACTTGCCCTTTGCAGAAAAGAGAGCACTTAAAAACAGGAAATTGGTTAAAGAAATTTTCTATTGAACACTTAAAAAACAGGAAACTGGTTAAAGAAATTTTCTATTGTGCGCTTCAAAAGGTTTGACAGCTTTTTCTACAGAGTGCTTAAAAACAGGAAACCAATTGAGAGACTTTTCTATTGTGCGCTTAAAAACAGGAAAAACTTTGCTTTATTGCTTTAAAATCTTGCAGAATGTCTTGAAATAACCTTATGTTTTGAAGTCTTGGACCAGAAACGAACTCAGGACTACTGCTGTTCTTAGGGTTTGGTTTAATATTATCTTGGGTAGGAGTCAAACTTAGGACCACCGTCTCTCTTAGACTTAGAGATTATATTGTCTTGGTAGGAATCCAACTCAGGACCACTGTTTCTCTTAGCATTAAGATTTCTTTTATCTTGGTTGAGAATCAAACTCAGGACTACTAATTTTCTTAGGTTTAGGATTTATATTGTCATGAACAAGAAACGAACTCAAGACCACTGACTTTCTTAAGGTTAGAGTTTATACTGTCTTGGGTGGGAATCTAACTCAGGACTTCTACCTTTCTTAAGATTTAAATATATATTATCTTGGTTGGGGATCAAACTCAACACTACTGGTTTTCTTAGGGTTAGGATTTACATCTTCGCTGTTTTGGTTGGGAGTCAAACTCAGGACTTCTGTCTTTCTTAGGGTTTGGTTTTATATTATCTAGGGAAGGAATCCAACTCAGGACAACAGTTTTTCTTAAGATTTAAATATATATTATCTAGGGAAGGAATCCAACTCAGGCCTATTAATTTTCTTAAGGTTAGAGTTTATACTGTCTTGGGTGGGAATCTAACTCAGGACCTTTCTTAGGATTAGGATTTATACTGTCTTGGTTGGGGATCAAACTCAAGACTACTGGTTTTCTTAGGGTTAGGATTTACAGCTTCGCTGTCTTGGTTGGGAGTCAAACTCAGGACTTCTGTCTTTCTTAAAGTTTGGTTTTATATTATCTAGGGAAGGAATCCAACTCAGGACTACTAATTTTCTTAGGGTTAGGATTTATATTGTCTTGGGTAGGAATCAAGCTCAGGACCTTTGTTAGGATTAGGATTTCTACTGTCTTGGGTGGGAGTCAAACTCAGGACTACTGTCTGTCTTAGGTTTAGTTTTTATATTGTCTTGGTTAAGAATTGAACTCAGGATCATCGTCTTTCTTAGGAATAGGAATAAGAATAGAAATAGGATTAGGAATAGGAATAAGATTATGAATAGGAGTAGGATTAGGAATAGGAGTAAGATTAGGAATAGGAGTAGGATTAGGAATAGGAGTAGGATTAGGAATAGGAGTAGGATTAGGAATAGGAGTAGGATTAGGAATAGGAGTAGGATTAGGAATAGGAGTAGGATTAGAAATAGAAGTAGGATTAGGAATAGGAGTAGGATTACAAATAGGAGTAGGATTACAAATAAGAGTAGGATTAGGAATAGGAGTAGGATTAGAAATAGGAGTAGGATTAGGAATAAGAGTAGGAGTAGGAATAGGATTAGGAATAAGAGTAGAAATAGGATTAGGATTAGGATTAGAATTAGGATTTAAAATAGGATTAGAATTAGGATTCGGATTAGGATTCGAATTAGGATTCGGAATAGGATCCGTCACTGCTCTCTAGCGCCACCGCGCCTGCGATGACGTCATATGCGCCTGCGCCTGCGCCTGCTCTCTAGCGCCACTAGCGGAAACGGTCACCAAAAAAATCGTTACATACTACTAACCATAAAATGTGAAACAAGTCACGCTGTTCTGCAGGTACGCCGATTTGAAAAAAAGCATTTGGTCAAATCTGCCATCATAGCAAACTTTCCTAATCAAAATCTAGCCAAAATATCCGCCAAGGGGTTTAACAAATCTGGTCCAGTTTCAATGAAGTCATTAATACAGACACCTTTAAACGCTGCTTTACCATCGTAAACAATACGCTTTTTTGCCTGTGAGGTAACAAAATGCGGAAGATACCATACTGGAGTCTCAAACATCTCAAAATCATCAACCCGCTCAATATAATTTAACTCCTGAACTTCACAAAAACACTCAATCAAAAATGCACAACAATATAGTCACAACAATATAGAGTTTTATTTACTAAGTCTAGAGAAATTCATAACCACTCGACTAGACAAGCAAAAAATGAGAGTATTTATATCTCACAAATCCAAACTAATTCTGGAAAAAAATCAATTCACTATGCAGGAGCAATATTGCGGAACAAAATACCTAATTCCATTAAATCTCTTTCTTTTACTTCTTTCAAAAAAGAATATAAAAAACAACCAATATCGAAATACTAATAGAGTACTAAAGTGTTATTTCTTATATGTTGGATAAAATATCAAAAATTTAGTCTGCAGCGTGGTCGAGTGGTTAAAGCACCGGACTGATGATCAGCATGGTCTCGGTTCAAAACCCACTTACGTCATTCTGTTGTGTCAAAACCCACTTACGTCATTCTGTTGTGTCCTTGGGAAAGACACTTTACGGCACTTTCCCCTGCTTGGTGGTCTTGACAAGCAGTTCTAAATTGCAGTCATATTTCTACTAAATTACTATAGCGGACAGCAATATCTTGGCATCTCCGGAAGCAGGTCGGGGTATTTGCTTACCCTATGTATAGCGCCTCCGTCGCTTTCCTGCGAGTCAGGAGGATAAATATAGAGATAAAAAAATAAAAAATAATCTTATCTAGTTGGAATATGCACAAAAAGTCTCATAATTTTAGAATAAATTATATTACTTTAGAATTATTGTATCAGTTGTATGCTTTCTTTCTTTGCTTTTATTTGTTTATATATATATACATATATATATATACGAGTATACATATATATCTGTTTGCTTTACTTCGCCGGTACAGAGCTCAATAACCAAATAGTTAGAGCAGTATTTATTAATAAAAGCACTAAAACAGATTAAAAATTAACAATTAAAATCCACGACAGCCTGTTTCATCCTAAGAATCGTCAGGTGGAAACTAGAAAATTAAAATGCAGTTAATTTTAATAAAAATAATATGTAGTAAAATTAGTTAAAATTTAGTAAAATTAGTTAAGCAAATAATATCATTGTGTTTACTTACATCAAAATGATGAATTGGATATAAACTTCCAGCAAATTTGCGTTATGTATTATTTGCTTATTTGCTGTAATGTATTATTTGCTTAACTAATTTTACTACATGTATTTTACTACTACTATAATGTATTATTTGCTTAACTAATTTTACTACATATTATTTTTACTAAAATTAACTGCATTTTAATTTTCTAGTTTCCACCTGACGATTCTTAGGATGAAACAGGCTGTCGTGGATTTTAATTGTTAATTTTTAATCTGTTTTAGTGCTTTTATTAATATATATATACATATATATATATATATTTTTTTTATTATTTCTTTTATAATCAGCACCAGTATTTCATATCTAGTATTTCTTGCCTTTTTCAAATTAACTTCGTGTTAGCCTACTACATGAAAAAATGGAGGCACCTCGACTTTGATAACCGTATGGTTCTTTCGATGCCTCCATGATGTAACTTGCATGCACAATTTTCAATCAATTAGATTTTGTTCTAATTAAAAGTTTGTCAGTTGTTAATATGTCGTGCTATGGTTATGCCAAATAAAAAGTTTGTCTCTCTCTCTCTCTCTTTATTTACCACAAGCTTCAACAATATTAAACTTAGTTAACTTTAGTGATGATTATTCAAACTCAACTGCATCTAATATGTTGTGCTACAAAGACACTGGAACTGGTAGAGTTTTTCTTAGTAAGCAAAATTTTACTAACGTAGCATATGACGCAAATGCAAATGCTGTTCGTGATCGTGTTAGAGATCTGATAGAAACATACAACAACAATCAACAAGCAAATCTAGGATTTACAGCGAGACAGAACATTACTACTGGAAACAAACAAATCACTTTAACGCTTTTACTTTTGCAGATATTCGGATTTTGTCGTGATATCAATAAGGCATTTCGTGGTGTAAAACACAGTTTAATTCTTGATAGGAAAATTTCTGATAATTACATTATGCGAGCAAACGGTGTTGCTGCAGGAAATTTATCATAAGTCATATATCTCTATAGATGCCTAAAGTAAAACCGAGTTTGAGAGTCAAATCAGAAATAGACTCTATGCTGGTGAAAGGAAATATAAAAGAACTATATTTTGAACAAATGAGTTTGTATCAAACAATGTTTCAACCAACCCAAACAAGTATGACATGGAGAATTACAGCACAACCTGAACTGAAATTCCCAGACATGTGTTTATAGCCTTTCAATCAAGTGAACGAGATTCTAACCAAGTAATAAATAACATAATTTTTGATAATGCTAACTTAAGACGTATTAGCTGTAGGATTAACAGCGTGCAATATCCTGAACTAGAATTTAAATTTAATTTTTCCCAAGAAAACAGAAATTATTCAAGATCATACATGAGCTTTTTAGAGGCTGTAAATAAATACCAAGACTTTGACACTGGCTGCCAACTGTCAGCTGAAGACTGGGGAAGTTTATATCCAATTCATCATTTTGATGTAAGTAAACACAATGATCGACTTAAAAATAGCTCAGCTGATATTGAAATAAGATTTAATCTCGGAAGCAATTTTAGAAATTCAGCAAACAATGCTGACTAGCCTTTTTACGTGTATGCAGTTGTGCTCTGTGATCGTTACTTTAAATTAGAAGAACTCTCAGGTCGAATGAATATAATTATCTAAGTATATATTAAAATGTATGTTAAAGTAGGATTAAATTTATTACCAAATCAAAAAGAAAAAATAAAACAAGCTTTTCAAAACAAAACTGGACTTACACTTAATTTTAATCAATTAAGTGGAACAGATTTTCTTGGTTTAACAAATACATAAATTAAGAAAATAAATTCTGGAAAAAGAAAAGGTTTTGGTGTTACTTTAAAACTATCCAAATTACAGATTTCTAAACAAGGTAGCTTTCTAGGAACTCTTTTAACAGGTCTTGCAGGAAGCTTGCTGCCCACCCTGTTAGGTGGTAAAGGTCTTGTTTTGCCAGGAACAAAAAGACAAGGAAGATCTTATTATTTTGAAAAACCTGTACTCGAAAAGGTTTAATTCTTGGACCTAATTCTCCATTTAAAAACATTTCAATTTTAGGTTTGATTTTATGAACTATTATATGAACTATATATAAATAGATAAAGAAAAAAAGCATAAAATTTTAAAACTCGAAACGAAAAAGCGTTTGTTTAAAAGCAAATCAATTGATGAAATTTATAATGCATTAGATTTAAAAAATTTGGATTGTAATTTAGTTACCCTATTTGAAATATTCAAAGCATTAATAAATCCTAGTATTTTAATTCAAAAATTATTCAAACATGAATATGATAAAAAATCTGTATTATTTTTTGTTTTAGAAAAGATCATTGAACAAAATATCCCACAACATTATAATCTTGTTATAAAATCAATAGTGAAACTATTAAAAGTAAAATATTTTGATGTTTATCTAGCTCTTTTAAAGTTTAATTTTAAAGAAAAATGTAATCGCTGTTGTAAAAAGAAAAAAAGATAACAGTTGAAGAACCTAAATTTTATCGAGCGTAATGTAAAATGTATCACGAATATTTTTTTTATTATTTTTATCTCTATATTTATCCTCCTGACTCGCAGAAAAGCGACGGTGGCGCTATACATAGGGCAAGCAATTACTCCGACCTGCTTCCGGAGATGCCAAGATATTGCAATCCATTTGAAATTTTATTAAGATATGACTTTAATTTAGAACTGCTTCCCAAGACCACCAAGCAGGGGAAAATGCCGTCAAGTGTCTTTCCCAAGGACACAAAAGAATGGCGTGAGTAGGTTTTGAACCGAGACCGTGTCAATCACGATCCCGGCGCTTTAACCACTCGACCACACTGCCGACTGTTCATTGAACTTAACAGAAAATCAAAAGATTAAAATTGTAAATGCATACAAAAACAAAACTGATGTAAAAATAAGATTATCTAATGTAAGTTTGCAGTGAAAGGGTAATGTTAATCTCAATTTAACTTCTCAACAAATCAACAGAATTAACAAAGCCAGAATGTCTGGACACGGAGTCGATATAAAGTTTAGTAAAACACAATTAAAAAAGCAAGAAGGTTTCTTAAGCGGTTTACTAAATTTAAGAAAACTAGTGTTACCATTTTTAGCTAAAAAGGTTATACCAATGTTGGGATTAACAGCAGCTTCAGGCGCGATCCAAGGAGCAACTAATAAAGCAGTAACCTACAATAAATGAAGCCATTAACAAATTTAGAAATTGACAAAATTATGACTAAGTATGACAACTATCGAGAAACATTTAGCAAAGGTATGTTACCTAAAATAATGAAGAAAAATGAAGAAAATATTGTAAATCTACAAAATTATTTTGCTGGTGATGGAACTCACTGGGTTTGTATTTATAACAATAAAAAATCGGATAAAGTAGAATATTTTGACAGCTTTGGACTTGTACCACCAAATGAAGTGATAAAATATATGAAAACTACAAATAAAAACTATAATCACTCACAAATTCACAACATGAACTCAATTTTATGCGGTTACTATTGCATACAGTATATTATATCGAACAACGAAACGAAGGACAAACAGCTGACGAAGTTTCGTTAGATTTTCATGATAAACCTACAGAATTCAACGAAAAGTTTATGAAGTTTTATGTTGATATATTATAAATGGAAACCTATTGCGTACGCGAAAGAAAAAAATCCAATGTATTCCAGGAACTGAGGAAATGGTAAATATGAAAGGGAACAGACCTATGTTACAATGTACATGTGCTAATTGTGGCATTCTCAAGCATAATTTTGTTAAACAAGGAGGTTTGTTAGATATTCATAAATTGATTGGAAAATTACCTAAACCAAAAGGTGGATTTACTCTTCCAAGTCACAAGTACACAGGACAATATAATCCACTGGAAAAAGTTGCATCTTATGCAAATGACCAACATTTACCTGGACAAGAACCCTATAATCAAATAGATGCTATTGCACTAAAGCATGATATTTGTTACAGAGACAACAATAACGAACGAGGAAAATTAAAGTGTGACAAAGATATGTTAAACTTCTTCTTCTTCTTTCGGCTTCTCCCTACTCGGGGTCGCCACAGCGCGATAGTAATCTCCATTTCACTCGGTCTACTTCATCTCCTTCCCTAGCTCCAACCCTTTCCATGTCTTCTCTCACCAAATCCATCCACCTTCTCCTTGGCCTTCCTCTTTTCCTTCTGCCTGGCACCGCCATCTCCATCATCCTTTTCCCCACGTAGTCTTCTTCTCTCCTTTTTACATGTCCATACCAACGTAGCCTCACATTCCGAAGTTTTTCTCCCAGCTTTGCAATTTTTGCAGTCCCTCTCACATATTCATTTCTTATCTTGTCCTTTCTTGTCACTCCCAGTGCCCATCTCACCATTTTCAACTCTGCAACTTCCATTTTTCCCATTTGCCGTTCAGTCACTGCCACCGTTTCCATTCCATAAAGCATGGCTGGTCTAACAACACTCTTGTATATTTTACCCTTAACCTTTGCTGATAGCTTCCTGTCGCACAGAACTCCAGATACCTTCCTCCAACTCATCCATCCTGCTTGGATCCTTCTCCTTACTTCTTCTTCACATCTTCCATCATTACTAACTATTGACCCCAGGTATTTGAAGTTTTTGGCTTTCTTTACCTTTTCTTCTTGCAACTTCAACTCTTCTCCATCATCCACACCCCCAACCCTCATATATTCTGTCTTGCTCCGGCTCACTTTCAGGCCTCTTCTCTCCAGTGCATTTCTCCAAATCTCCAGGTCCTCCTCTAGCTCCCTATGATTTTGTCTACACAGAACTATGTCATCTGCAAACAGCATATCCCATGGTGCGTCCTTCCTGATGTTCTCCGTCAGCCTGTCCATAATGACAACAAAAAGAAATGGGCTGAGTGCTGAACCTTGGTGGAGTCCAACACCTACCTTAAATTCTTCAGTCAACCCTGCTGCACTTCTCACAGTTGTTGTCGCTCCGTCGTACATATCCTGGATAATCCTTATGTAGCACTCTGATGTTTCAGCTAACCGCAAGCATTCCCACAGTTCTTCTCTGGGTACCCTGTCGTATGCTTTCTCCAGGTCAATAAAGGCACAGTGCACTGCCTTCTGCCCTTCAGTCCATTTTTCCAACAGCATCCTTAGACAAAAGATTGCATCGGTGGTACTCCTTCCTGGCATGAACCCAAATTGTTGCTCAGCAATTGTCACCTCCTTCCTTATCCTTGCTTCTATTATCCTCTCCCACAATTTCATAGTGTGGCTCATCAACTTGATCCCCCGGTAGTTTCCACATTCTTTGATGTCTCCTTTACCTTTGTACAAAGGTACAAGCACGCTCCTCCTCCATTCATCTGGCATCTTCTCTCCTCGCAAGAGTCTGTTGAAAAACTTCACTAAAAACTCCACACCTTTATTGCCTAGAGCAATCCATGCTTCCACTGGTATGTCATCAGGTCCTTGAGCCTTTCCCTTCTTCATCCTCCTCAACCCAGTCCTGACTTCTTCTCCAGAGATATCTTCCACGTCCCTTTCTCTCTCTTCTGTTCTCGTTTCTCTTCTTTCTCTAGGGTTTTCATGGTTGAGTAAGTTGTCGAAATACTCCTTCCATCTCTGTTTCACTTTCTCTTCTTCCATCAGAATCTCCCCAGTTTTACTCTTGATTACTCTTACTTGTTGAACATCCTTGCTTTGTCTGTTTTTCTGCTTTGCTATTTTGAACACCTCATTTTCCCCCTCCTTTGTTTCCAGTTTTTCATACAGTTCCTCATATGCCTTGTTTCTTGCCTTTGCCACTTCTCTCTTAGCTTGCTTTATTGCAGTTTTATATGCCAACTTGCTTGCATCATCTCTGATGGTATCCCATGCCTTTTTAGCTTTTTTCTTATCCTTTAGCTTCTCTTGTACTTCCTGGTTCCACCACCACGTTTCCTGTCTACCTGCCGGGCTAACTTTTCCTGATGTTTCACCCAGTTCCTTTCTGGCAATGCTCCGTATCATTTCAGCTATTGTTTGCCAGTGTTCCTGTCCACTAAGTATTCCGCTTTCAATCACATCCATTTTGAATTTACTGTTCACTTTCGAGTCCTTTAATTTCCACCATTTTATTCTCTTCACTAGTTTTGGTGCTTTCCTCCACTTTGTCCAGATGATTATCGCACTGACCACTATTCTGTGCTGTTTTGCTACACTTTCACCTACAACAACTTTTGTATCCACCACCTCCTTGATTCTTTGTCTTCTCACCATGATATAATCCACCTGCGAACTGCGTCCGCCACTGCTGTAGGTGACTCTATGTGCCGGTTTCTTTACAAAATATGTGTTGGTGATTGCTAGTTCCCTTCTCTTAGCAAAATCCACCACTGCTTGTCCTTCATTATTTCTTTTCCCTAATCCGTGTCTGCCCATGCATTCTTCATCACCATTATTCCCTTCTCCTACATGCCCATTCAGGTCTGCTCCCACCACAATTCTTTCATTCCTTGGTATCTTTTCCACTGTCTCATCTAGGTCCAGCCAGAATGTTTCCTTTTCTTCACGTATGCACCCCACCTGTGGCGCATATGCACTGATGACATTCAACATAACACCATCAAGCTCCATCTTCAAGCATATTATCCTTTCTGATACCCTCCATAATTCCACTACCCTGTCCACATGCTCCTTTTTCAATATGATTCCTACACCATTCTTTTTGTTTCCACTTCCACAGTACCACATTTTATATCCTCCACCTATGCATCTTGCTCTCTCCCCCTTCCAGCGAGTTTCCTGCACACACAGTATGTCCACCCCTCTTCGTTCCATAAGATCCGCCACTTCTCTTCCTTTACCAGTCATGGTTCCAACATTTAATGTAGCAACCCTCAGCTTGATCTTCTTAGCTTTCTTCCTCTCTTCATTTCTCTCCTTCCTTCTTCTCCGCTGTTTTCCACCTCTTCTTTGCATCCAAGTAGCATGTCCACCAGTAACCCTTGGTGCCCAGTCACTGGTAACGGTCGTTGTTTTCCCGGGCCTCGACCGATCCGGTATGAAGTTAGATTTTACAACGCGCATTTAAAAAAAATATTTGGCTGTGTTTTACGCCGGATGCCCTTCCTGTCGCAACCCTCCCCATTTATCCGGGCTTGGGACCGGCACCAAGGCTGCTCTGATTTGAACAACCTTAGAGGCTGGGTTGACAAAGATATGTTAAACAGTTTATCAAAAACAAAAGCAAAAGGTGTACGAGAATTATTTGATAAAAAGCTTGTACAAGCAGCAACAAGAACAAAATATAAGCTAGGATTAGGAGCAAAAAACGGAAATCGGCGTCGTGGCAAACTGATTTAGCTGATGAGGTGTACAAACCAGTTAAAAGAAAATTTCCTCGACGCCGAGTTATAAGTAAATCAATAGACGAAATATGGGAAGCTGATCTGGTAGAAATGCAACAATTTAGCAAATGGAACGACGGTTATAAATATTTACTCATGATAATTGACATATTTTCTAAATTTGGATCAATAGTTCTTTGAAAAATAAAAAAAGCGAAATAGTTGCTAAGGCTTTCAATCAAATCTTTTAAAGAAAATAGGGTTTCAAAATATTTGTGGACTGACAAAAGGAAAAGAATTTTATAACAAAAATTTGAAAGGAGTATTAGACAAACGTAATGTTAAATTGTGTTCTACTGAAAATGAAGAAAAAAGCTTAGTAGTTGAACGTTGGAATAGAACAATTAAAACTAAAATGTGGAAGCGATTTACAGAGCAAAATTCAACTCAATACTTAAAAATGTTGCCTAATATAATTAACGAATATTGTTACCACTCATCTATAAAAATGTCTCCAGTTGAGTCTAGCAAAAAGAAAGACGAAGGTATTGTTTACTATAATTTGTATAGTAACCTTGAAGCAACAAAGACAAAACCAAAATTTAAAGTTGGAGATGGAGTTAGAATTTCTAAATACAAACGAAAAACATTTGGTAAGGGATATACTCCAAATTGGACAGAAGAAATATTTATTATTTCAGAAGTTTTAAATTCAAATCCATATACCTATAAAATTTGTGATCTTCAGGGAGAAGAAATTCTTAAAAGCTTTTTGAACAAGAACTTTTAAAAACAAACCAAACTAACATTAGGATAGAAAAAGTCATTTGTAAAAACAAGAAACAGGCATTAGTAAAATGGTCTGGCTATGACAGTTCTTTTAATAGCTGGATTCCAATTGAAAAAATTAATATTTTATAATATAAAGATGTTTTGTGGATATAAACCTTCAGCTCCTGAAAATATTGAAGATATTAGACAAAAATGAACTTATTGTATTACGAATTTAACACCAAAAATGACAAAAGAATCAATTCATCAACAAATTGATTTTGCTGTTAAAGTTTACAAAAAACATTCAGCTCTTAAATTTAAAAGTCAAACCCAATGAACCGTGTGATATAAAAATTAGTTTTTGTGAACAAGGTCATGGAGCAGGTAGTGTGTTAGCTCATGGGTTTTATCCAGGTCCAGGAATTGGTGGAGATTTACATTTTGATGCTATGAGAATTGGACAGGCCAAGAAATTCCCCCCCGACATAATCTGTTTCTTGTAGCCGTGCATGAAATAGGTCATTGTTTAGGTTTAACCCATTCACAAAGCGCTGATTCAATTATGTACCCCACTTATAAATATGAATTGTATAAGCAATCACTCGATGTACTATAACAAGAAGACATTAAAAGAATACAAAAAACGTATGGAAAACCTGACACTAAAATATTCGACAATCATGGTTTTTAAATTAGAGTAAAATCTGAAAGAAAAAATAAAATAAAACTATTAATTGAAAAGAAGTAAATTTTATATGTATATATATTAAATGAATAACAAACTAATAATTAAAAATCGTGAATTTTATTTTCATCCAACATACATAGCTTATGTTGGAAGTCTAGGTGGTTATGTTGTTCATGAAATTACTTGAATTCCCACTTTAGGCATTATTAATGAAAAAGGATATTCTGAATTCACTGTTGAAGATGAATGGGGGCGGTGTTTACATGTCCATGATTTTATTTGGAAGTGTTTTCATGGCTTACTAAAAGAAGGAGAGAAAATCAAACACATTAACAAAAGACGTGATGATTGTCTCTCCTGGCCTGGTGCTCCAATTCTCAGGAGGCGAGGAGTAGTTATACTCCTTATCCTATTCTCAAGAAATAAGCAAACCGGGCTAATAAGTATCGGGGTTGAAATTCCCGAAACGCCTACGAGTTGGGTCTCTTGCAATAACTGTCTGCCAATCTACTCCCACAAGCAGCGTCAAATTTACAAATTTTACTTTTTAAAACTCTTTTGGGGTTTGCTGAAACACACATAACTTATTTACACATTACTTACATATAAATTATTAACATATACATTATTTACACATAAATTATTAAGTAGATAATTATTAAATTTTAGAAGACGTTTTGCCACGTTTTTACTAATCGAATTGTGTTAAAATTGTCTTCGCGCTCTTTTCTTTGTTAAGTAAAGTGTTTCTAAATCGAAAATTATGAATTTCTAATTTTACTGATAAATCCTTTTTAGTAGCGCGAACACGGCCGACCCAAAAGATCATGAGTAACTAACGAATTAGCTTTTCAAAACTAATCGCGCTAATTAAACTTGCAGTAAGACGATGCACAAATTATCAGTTTTCCAACAAACATTAAATGCACAAATATTGGATATACACATACATAAAAGTTTTGTCGGTGATGGCGCCACGTCCCTCAAACAGGTCAATCAATGTCCTCTTCAAGAAGAGAAATCTTTGCCACCTCGCGCTGGAAAAGCTTGCCATCTGCGTCGCGTACAGTGACGCGGCGCACTTGACCAAATTTATCCGGGTGAACATCGGTCACAACAGCCTTCGCAAACTGATACCGAATAGCAGGTTCCCCGTGCAGTAAAACCAAATCGCCAACTCGAAGATTACGCTGGGGAGTCAGCCACTTACTGCGTTTGTTTAGCGTAGGTACATATTCACTGATAAACCTCCTCCAGAATTCCTCGGCGTAAGCCTGACACAACCGATAGGAAGCCCTTAAACCATCAGAGCCGACGAAAACATCCGGAGGAAACGCAGCAACAACGCTTCCCGTTAAGATACTGCTAGGCGTTAATGAACACAAATCGTCCGGATCTGCACTGACTCTGGTCAGAGGTCTTCCGTTGAGAATGAATTGTATCTCCCTGAAAAGAGTTTCAAGTCCGTCATCAGTTAAATTATGGAGTTTCTTATCGTCCATCAATGCGGTCATAATCTTCCGTACAAGACGAATGATTGATTCAAACACGCCACCTTGATGGCTCGCAAGGGGCGGATTAAAACGAAATTCAACACCTCTGACGGCCAAATCATTAAAAGGCCACTTCTTTTGGAGCCTTTTTAACCCACGCTTCAATTCCGCTTCAGCTCCATGGAAATTTGAGCCATTATCCGAGTAGATGACGCGAGTCGCAGCTCCTGTCAATGCGAGAAAGCGTCTAAAAGCCATGAGAAAGGCTTCCGTGGACAAATCAAAAACTATTTCAAGATGCGTGGCTCGAGTGGATAAACACGTGAAAACACAACCGTATCTCTTTCGTTCATTCCGTCCTTGCTTCACTTTCAAACCACACAGGTAATCAACTCCACAATGTTCGAAGGGGCGTCGCCGCACAAATACACGACCAGTGGGCAGCGGCGCCATCTGCTGACTGCAAGGTTTAACATTACGATTACGACACTCAATACACAATTTTTTAATATAATGTTTTATAGTCGCTCTCCCTCCCAAAATGTGATACTTTAACAATAATTCGTTTAGTACATAATTAACACTAAAATGACCACACTTTACGTGCGCATCAGCAATAATAACCCCCGTAATACAATGGCGTCGTGGTAAAACCAAAGGATGTTTCGTGTCATAGGGCAGATCGGATTTTTGTAAGCGCCCACCTATGCGTAAAATCCTATCTTTTACAAAGGGGCAGTATGCTCGCAAAGGTCTTAACATTCCTTTTATACGATTGCCATACCTCCCAACTTCTATGTCATGACAATCACCCTTTTCTAATGCGTTAATAAGATCACCGAAAGCTTGCTTTTGCGCACATCGAATCGCAACCAACAAAGACTGATTATATTCGACCACCGTAACCGGTCCGGATTTAACTAATGATGCTGCATCAATCTTATTACGCTTTATACGATTATAAAACACACAGATTAATCTGCGCCACCACGAAATTGCGCGCAAGAGGCGTGGCAAAGTGCTGTAATGCATAATTAACCGATTGATAACCGATAGCTCATACGTCATTTCGCCACAAATTTTTTCTTCCGTATTTGTCTGAAGATGTGAATTCATAGAAGGGCACAATTCACTTCGCACTAGAGATGCGATATTTGACGCAGCAGAACACTTTTGCTCCAGACGACCGCAGGTCCATTTTTCTGCATGCTGCAACAAAAACGCTGGCCCACAAAGCCACCTTTGAGCCACTGATGGCCTGGATGGAGACACTCCTCGACTAAAGTAGTCCGCCGGATTTTGCGCAGTGTCTATCCACCGCCACTGGCTGCTCATCGAATTCGTTAAAATTCGTTTCACGCGGTTTGCTTCAAAAATAGGTAAACGTTTATTCTGATTCTTTAAATAACCAAGTACAGTTTGAGAATCAGACCAAAAAAATATTGATGATTGAGAGTTCAACATATGTTCTCTGGCAACCATGCGGGAAAATTCAACTAATTCCAAGGCAGCATGTAACTCCGCTCGCGGTGTAGTCGTACATATCGCAGGAAGAACCTTTGCCTTTCCCACAAGAAACAACACATTGCATTTTTCACCATCATAAAAACGTAGGTAGTAGACAATGCCATAGCCAACCTTGCTTGCATCAGCGAAGCAATGCAGCTCAACAAACTTCGCGTTACACAAACCCGCATGACAACGTGACAACAATACCCCGTCTAGATGGCATAAATTATCAGCCCACGATTGCCAACGTTTTTTAATATCTCGTGGAATATCCCGTTCATCCCAGCCAAACCCTTCTTTTGTGAGTTGTTGCAAAATTAGTTTAGCGGGAAGTTTAAAAGGCGCAATGATTCCTAGTGGATCAAAAATCCCACTCTCAAAGGAAAGAAACCCGCGTCGTGTATAAGCATAGCCGTTATACGAAATTTTTACCCTAAGTTGGTCTTCCCCTGGGTCCCAAATTACCCCCAGAATTTTTTGTTCAGGTATGTCACACCTCTGCAAATCAACATCAACCAGTTGAGGAGTTAATCTTTCAGGATCAATATTTTTCAGAATTTCAGGTTTATTGCTAGAAAATTTCATTAGCCGAAAACCACCACATGCTAACAATTCATCTACTTCCTTAATTAGTGTTGTTGCTTGATTAATATCTTTCACGCTAGTGAGCCAGTCATCTACATAAAAGTTATTTTTGACATTGTGCACAGCCAATCGGAAAACTTCTCACAATTGTCAACAGCTGTCCTCTTCAACGCATAGGTAGCCACGCAAGGACTACATGTAAGACCAAAGCAATGTACAGTTGACTGGTATATCTTAATTCTTTTTTCCGGGTCACCATCTTCCCAAAATAGAAACCTTAAAGCACTCCTATCAGCAGGGTCACATTTTACTTGGTGAAACATATTTTTAATATCTGCTACAATAGCAACAGGATAAAAACGAAATCGAAACAGTACCCCAAGAAGGGAGCTTAAATTGTCGGGTCCCTGCAAAAGAACAGAATTCAATGAAACTCCTTGAAAAGGCGCTGCACAATCCATAACAATACGAAACTTTTTACTAGCTATGTTATGATGAGGGATGTAAAACGTTTTTCCTAACACTGCACTATCTGAAGGGTCCAACACTTCAGTCACATGTCCTTCCTTTAACATTGTATCAACCTTTTGCCTGTAGTTTTCTTTTACTTCAGGATTAGACTGCAAACGTTTTCCCAGACTATTCAAACGAGCTTTGGCCATTGCAAAATTGTCAGGCAGCTTAGGATTGTCAGAAGCCCACAACAAACCAATTTGATAATGTCCCTCAACCAGTGTGCAGGTGCGATCTAATATCAACTGAGCTCGATCATCATTCACAGAAGAAGCACGCAAGTCTGGATCTGGGTAAGGCAATCTATTTCCAGTTCCTCCACAATTTTGGCAGGTACCACAACCTAGACACACTAAACAGTCTTGGACCGTTTTGCTTGAAGTGGTCCCAATTTCTGATTGTTTTTCTGAAATATTTATGTCATTAACCTTTCTTGGTGAGACACTCAATGAAGAAACAAAACATGCATGGCTAGTTGAACCACTCTTTTGCTCTATTGTGTCATCATTTCCATACAAAAACCAGCCTAATAAACATCTACCAGCACAAAGTTTATCTGATCCTGCTTCCCTTTTTTCATGAATTTCATGTAAGATCCTGGCATTTAATCCAATGATTAAGTCAATGCGAGTCTTCCCAATCACAGGAATAGTAATACCAGCCAAATGGGGGTTTCTATCTATATCCTCAGGTATAGGAATACTTGAACTCACATCTGCCAAACTCTCCTTTACAATTACAGGAGACAATTCATAGAAGTCAGAATAACCCAAACCCCTAACCAGAAGTTTCGACATTAAAGTATCTTTTGTGGTGACTGACCCATTTGCTAAACCAATACAACTTTTCACAGGGTCACCAGAAAGACCTAATTCCTCAAAGAGCTGCTTTGTAATTAAATGACAATCGGCTCCTCCATCAAGAAAGGCATGCACTTCACAAGACGCCCCAGTTTCTAAATTTTTTACAAGCACAGGTAAAACCTTTAAGCGAGTGCAGGGGCAATTCTCATGCACTAATGTGGCCACCACATTACTGTTAACCTTTGATTTATTAGCAACGCCACTTGATGGAGCCTTCTCTTCTGCATGTGATTCTGAGGATTGAGATTTTTCTATATGCAATAATGTATTATGGGGTTGATTGCAATGCCTACAATGATATTTACTAGTGCAAACTTTAAAACGATGACCTTGTCTTAAACAGCAAAAACAAAGTTGAAGAGACTTGGCTGTCGCGCGGCGCTCTTGCATTGAAAGATTTAAAAATCTTTGACATTTCCATACACCATACCTTTCTGAACAGAAGGGGCAAACTCTTTTGCTAGCTTCCAAAATTTTTTCTGATTTTACTTCCCTTTGTTTTTCTGGGACCTGAGAAACTATTTCATGCATATGCACAGCATTTGAACGTCCTGCCTTAATTTTATTTTTAAAGAAAATTTTTTCTCCATGACCAACCGTTTCTAAAATCCTTCCAAAGTTAGAATTGGCTTCATCTCTGCATGTTTTTATGAAATACAAAACCTCATCAAAAGGTATTTTTCGCATTTGATAACCCCGATCTACAGAAAATCTAACAAACCGTCTTTGCAAATCAGGGGGCAAACGTCGAAAAACTCCTTCTGTGGTTGCGGGAGCATCTAACTCTTCTGCCACTTTGGCCGGACAAAGAAGATTTCTACATGCAACAAGACTAACATAAAAATCCTGAAGACTATCAGCCGTGAGCTTTATTGAAGGTCCCTCTCTTATCTCCCTAAGCTTAGCATTAACTTGCAACTGTGGAGCCCCAAATGCTTCTCTTAGATCTGCAAGAGCTTGCTGCAGAGCTTGAGCTGAAGACTCCTCCATCTGACATGCTTCAACAATTTTTCTAGCACGTCCTCTTGTGGCTCCTACAAGTCTAACTAAAGCATGAGCAGGGTCAGATTTTTCGTAATGGTTTAACACTGTATCCTGAAATTGTACAATAAATTGATGATATTTTGAAGGGTCTCCATCAAACTTATCTTCATAAGCTATGTTAGGAGGCTCTCTACAACGAACAAATAACTTAGCCAACTCATCAACTGTCAATTGTGGACTAGCATCAGTAGGACCATATAAGTTAGAAGTAAATTTTGCCGACCCATACTTATCTGGGGAGTTAAACATAACATTTTGAGAGGCACTTGCATAGTCTGCCGACCCATTGTAATCTGGTACAAAAACACAATTATTTTCCCTACATGCTTTCTTATGTAACTCTCCAAATTCAACTTTATTTTTAAAGTTTGGATTCCAACTGGGTGCATCATGCCTAAGACTTATGCCTTTTGCATTCACCATTTGAACGGAGTCACTATTTCTACTTATCCTTAAGTCTGTCTCTGATTTTTCAAGAAACCTGATCACTCGCTCATGTGCTGTCAAGGCCTTTGCATCTAGATCTGATAGATCTTGTGATCTATCCTCAGATTGTTCTTCCTCCGCCAAAGCTTGTGCTTCAGCCAGCTCCAATTTTGCATTGAGAACAGCTCTTTTTGCCTCAACCTCAACAGCCATTGCTTTCATCTTGGCCTCCTCTGCATTAAGAATTTGATCTTGTTGTACCTTTTCCAGTCTTAAAAGCTTAATTCGAACATTAGCCTCTTTTGACATTATCGATTCAGACTTAGTGGTAATAGTTTTCCTTTCAAATAAGCACCTTGACTTCCTAGATGATCTCACAGAGCTAGCAATCTCAACAGCTGCAATTAAAAATTTATCAATTTGCTCTTCTATATCATTAAATTGTGATTTTAATTCTTCAATTTGAGAGCAGTAAGATTCCCACTTTGGACTGCCCGATTCTAATGTGGTGCAAAAGGCTTCTATAGCCCTTTTGCATTTTTCATGGGCTTTGTAGTGGCTTTTCCTAAGGGAAATTAGCTGCTTTACTGATTCATAATTTTTATTATTCAAGATTATTTCGATTTTATTTTTAATCCTTTTAAGGGAGCCTTTTAATCCCCCAATGTGCATTGTCCCAGAAATAATATTATCATTATTATAAATAATATTGTCATCACTGCCATGACAGGCTGCAGCAAAGCTGCCAGCAGCAGAGCCTTCACCAATATCATTTAAAGCACGATCAAACATAGACAATGTCTTACCTTGCTCTGAGGAATTTTTTCGGTCAGACGTTTTTTCCTTTGAAGTTGACATGATCTTCGTTTTACATAAAGCAATCAAGAGTTTTAACTTGTCTCTCCTGGACTGGTGCTCCAATTCTCAGGAGGCGAGGAGTAGTTATACTCCTTATCCTATTCTCAAGAAATAAGCAAACCGGGCTAATAAGTATCGGGGTTGAAATTCCCGAAACGCCTACGAGTTGGGTCTCTTGCAATAACTGTCTGCCAATCTACTCCCACAAGCAGCGTCAAATTTACAAATTTTACTTTTTAAAACTCTTTTGGGGTTTGCTGAAACACACATAACTTATTTACACATTACTTACATATAAATTATTAACATATACATTATTTACACATAAATTATTAAGTAGATAATTATTAAATTTTAGAAGACGTTTTGCCACGTTTTTACTAATCGAATTGTGTTAAAATTGTCTTCGCGCTCTTTTCTTTGTTAAGTAAAGTGTTTCCAAATCGAAAATTATGAATTTCTAATTTTACTGATAAATCCTTTTTAGTAGCGCGAACAATGATAACAGATTTGAAAATATGAAATTATATAGTTCAAATGATATTGTTATACGAGGATCTATAATCTATGTTTAAAATGGAATTGAAAATAAAAATATCAGCTTTAAAAGCGTAGACCTCGAAGTCGAAAACAACTTTTAGTTAAATTTTTAAAAATTCTATAAATGCCGGTTTCAAAACATAAAAATTTTAAACAAAATTAGAATTCTTAAAAAAATTTTTCTCAAGGGATGGACATAAAGTAACCTGATAGCGTGTCGAGCACATTTTTGCTACGCTTGATAGTTTTTCATCCGTTCAAGAATTTCCACATTATTTTAAAGAATTTCCGCTAGCTTTAAAGTGTAGATCGTTAAACTTTTAAAATTCTATAAATGCCGGTTCCAAAACAATGATAAATTCCCACATCAATAAAAATTTAAAAAAGATTTTTTAAAAACTAAGAATTAGAATGCTCAGATTTAAATTGCATCGAACACTCCATTTCATATACTACTAACTACGCTCAAGACAGAAGTACTGTAAACGGCTGTAAACGCGCTTTTACGAGAAAGAGGACCTCGTGCGCAACTCGCGAGTTTATATAGCCGCGCATCACGTGCGCGGATCTTCACAACGATTCATGCACAAGAAAGAAAAAAGGAACGAACAAGAATACTGTTTCCTACATCCCCACCCCCGAAAGCGGTTCCACTCTATGAAACGCTTTAAGAAGAAATAATAGGAAACAACATCACAAATCAAAGGCACCAGCAAACATAAATATCAATACAAATATAGAGACTGTCACACTTCATTCACGATAGTTTTAATTATGGCAATGTAGTTTATTCCCGTTAATAGTAATTCAAAGTTTTATTATAAATAATGATCGCGTTGCCGTGACCTTCTCTGGTATTGTGCGATGTAATGCCTACGACTCGCTTGATGTATTTTCTTGTCCTTTTTCTTTTTTCGTCCGACAGTAATGACGTAATATGTTTTCGTCCAGGCGCCACTATCTCAATAGTAGTGGAATGTTCGTGGATATACGATTTGCTTCTAGCAAAAGGCATTCTCCCTGGAGAGTTGGAGAATGATCTAGCTCATGCGAGTAACTTATCGTCATGTGACCTTTTGTCTATATATATACGCTCGTATATATATATACGAGGGTCAGTCAAAAAATAATGAGCCCAAGTCTCTCCTGGCCATATTTGTTGCAATAAAATCAAAAGTCATACATCAAAAGAAAGCCCAGGGATAGGAGATCTCAGTTCTACTTTTCAATGTAATCTCCGCACTTTTCAATTCCAACTGTCCATCGATGAACAAGGGACACTATGCCAGCCTTGTAAATGTCAGCAGGCTGCATTTTTAACCAGTTTCTTACAGCGTGCTTGACTTCTTGATCACTAGTGAAGTGCTGCCCCCTAACTCCTTCTTTCAATGGTCCAAAAAGACGATAGTCAGATGGTGCCAGGTCGGGTGAGTATGGGGGATGGGTTACCGTCGTCCATCCAAAAGAAGCAATCACTTCACGAGTTTTGAGACTGGTATGGGGCTTGGCGTTATCGTGTTGCAGCAAGACCTTAGACATGTCCAGGTGAGGTCGTACTCTTCTCAGTTTCGCTTTCAGTTTGCGTAAAGTGTCAATGTAAGCATCTGAGTTGATGGTAGTACCTTTAGGCATAAAATCTACCAATATCACTCCTTCAATGTCCCAAAACACAGTCGCCATAATTTTTCCAGCTGAACGTTGACTTTTGAATTTCTTGGCTCTTGGGGACGTGGGGTGACGCCATTCCATGGATGATCTTTTCGACTGAGGTTCATAGTGATGAACCCAGGTTTCATCTCCTGTCACTATACGGCTGAGAAAAGTTTTGTCACTTCTGTGACACTCAATAAGCTCCGAACAAGCTTCAAAACGGGCTTGCTTGTGAAAATCCAAAAGTTGCCTCGGAACCTATCTGGCGCAAACCTTTGCAAAGCCTAGCTCATTAACAATATTCACAGCACTTCCATGGCTAACTCCAACACGTTCAGCAATGTCATCAATAGTGATTCTGCGATCATCTCTAATCAATTTCTCAACCTTATCATTGTTTCCAGGATTGACTGCAGAAGATGGTCTTCCACTTCTTGGTGTGTCCTGGAGGCTACTCAAACTTGGATCATCTTCTTCGTGTTTAATCCTGGATACCCACTTTTTCACAGTGCTGTAGGCTAATGAAGCATCTCCATAAACATTTACCAATCTTTCAAAAATTTGTTTTGGTGGCTCCCCTTCCGAAACAAGAAATTCAATCACAGCTCTCTGCTTCTGACGGACATCCAGTGATGACGTCATTTCCAAAACACAATACCAAAAGTGGACACGTTGAAACAATTTTTTTTTACAATTTATCTTTAAAGCAGTAAATTTACTAAACACCCTTAAAATTTCTAGAAAAAATATGAAGGTTAAAGCGGTTAAAGTTAACAGGGCTCATTACTTTTTGACTGACCCTCGTATATATATATAGAAAGAGCATAGAAATTTTTCAAAATTTTTTGGTCGGTACTCATCAGGAAAGTGATGACGTCGAGTCAGAGCGGTTAGATAATTAACTTACAGACCTGGTCTGTAAATTAATGTTAAATTAAAAAATTTTGTGGTCTGTAAGTTAATTATATATATATATGCTCTCGCTCGATTGAAAAAGTAGACGACGAAAAAGACGAAGAGAGAGACAAATAGAGCGAAAAGCGTCGGTCGAAGCAGAATCGCTTTGAGAGAAAGTACAATTTGGGGGCAGAGAACCCGTTAGATTTTGTATCGGTTGACGAGTGTTGAATTTATTTTGCGCCAGTGTTTTGGAGTTGTGTTCTACGGAGGTAGAATCATTTGTGTTGATCGAATTAAGTTGTAGCATTGATTTCGCTTTGCAGTTTGGCAAAGCGTGGAAGAGAATTTTCGTCGGTCGTGAATTTTCTAATACATTCGTTTTTATTAGAGACAGTGGTCTCTGTTTGTTTGTGAAAAAGAGTCTTCAACGAACCAATCCGAGCTTTTGTTCAAACCAACTGTATAAAAGCTTTAGGCTCATAGTAGACTACTTCTTGAGCGGGAATAAAATAAAATTTAGACACAGCTTGGTTTCAGCACATTTGGGTTACCTAGTTTAACTGGTCCTTTAGGATTCCCAAACAAAGTCTGTCGCAGAGATGTTCGAACAAGTCAAGTTGTATGGTTTTCCAGCAAGCACAGTTTCCTAATGTCTCTACTGTAGATTGCATCATCGGCCGCTCGCACACGGACTAAGCCAGCTTTATCTGGCATCACATCAGTCACAAGAGCCTTTGTCCACTGGCCTCTCGGGTTATTCTCGTCCAACATCAGAACCAAATCGTCTATTTGAAAGTTTTTTGTTGAGCCGAACCATTTTTTGCTTGGGCTGAAGCAATGGCAAATAGGGGAGACCGGGTCTGGCTGTCACAAGTTTCAAACTTTATAATCCAGCGAATAGTTGGTCGATTTTCAAAAATTTTGTTTTTGTTTTTTTTCTTTAGCTAAAGTCTTCAGCTATAACTTTAGAGTATTTTTTTGGTTTTTCAGCAACAATAAACACGTTTTTGGACGGTTTTAAAACAGTTAAAAAAGTGTGACAACTTGGACAAATCTGTCCTGGTTGTTACAAGCATTGGGGTAAAATGTCACAACTATATGATGTTTAGGCCTATGGAGTAGACTAGCTATTGCATTTCAATATGCTTTGTTACGCTAATTTTTACAATTTAGGGTCTATGAAAAACTTTTTGATGTTAAGCAACATACATAAAGTGAAAGGTATGCGATAGATGAGTCTTGCAATTGAAAATAGCTTCTCGTCGTCGTGCCTGAGAGACGCTGAGTGCTATTTTAAAAATGAAAATAATCGTGGTTCAACTTCTATCTTATTTAATGTACCGTGGCAAAAGCTTGAAGCAACGTCATATCTTTTGCTTGAGTGCTTGACGATGCTAGGAGCCGCTCTGAATTTCAGTCAGATCACTCCTGAAAAAAAATAGATAAGGACAATGTGGTCCAAGGCTCTTCACTTCTCTAGGCCTCTTTTGAAATTGTTTGAATTTGCACACCGCAATTAGTCTTGTACAAATCAAAGCCAAAAAGGGTTGTTTTTCACATTGAACTGAAAATAAAGACTAAAAAAAGGTTTTGAGAGATTAAAGAAACTTCGTATTAAATAAAAACTTTTTGCGCAATGTCGAACCATTTGCTCGGGCTATTTAAACAAAAATCTATCGCTGCCACTAATGAAGAATATATAAAATTATTTGCGAGCTGCGGTTTGGATCACTTCGATGACAAAGTTTATTAGTAAAGCAAAATCTAGGTTCAATATTTTTGAAAGCAAATCGATTGCCGATTGCAAAACGCCGAATACTCTCTTTTTAAATAATGTATGCATTTTAAATTGTAAAAAAACACAAATTGAAACAAGCTTTCAGCTGCAGTATAAACATTAAATTTGACACTCCCAACACATAAAAAGAATAAAAAATGAAAAACCTCTTAACGCAAATGCAACAATCCCAAAATATAAAATCAATGTTTTAATGACTTTTTGCATTGGCACAATTGTCCTTTATATCTAAGCCCAAATTTTGTTTTCTTTTATCTGTTTGTTTTGATTAGAAGGTACAATATTTAATCGCCTTACGAATCGTATCCGAACCTATTTTTTGAGAGGTCTTTGTCATCAAATAAATTAAAAATTACTACCCGTTATTGCAATTCAAATTTTTGATTTTTAGAAATTTAGTTTTTAAATTTTTATTTTTTATTTTTTTTACAAATTCAAGACATACACGTGCTTGTTTTGGTAAAGCAAACAGTAGCTCGTGAAAAAAAAACCACCAAGGTTGAAGCTGTGAAGCTTCACGTATCACGTTTCCGCACTTGATGTTTATACAGTGTATATATATTTTTTTTATTCAAAAATAAATATTTTTGATACCTTGAGTTTTGTAATGCACCTTACTTGTCAAAAATAGAGCATATCATATATATTCTCCTCAAGACAACGTCGAAGACGTAAAAAATAGGGCAATTGTCAAGCAACTCAATCTGCCATCAGAGATGCAAATCAGTTAAATTCTTTATCTATTAATATAACTGAATTTAGAACTGCTTATTTAGACCGCCAAGCAAGGAAAAATGCCGTCTACTGTCTTTCCTAAAAATACAACAGCTTGACGAGCCTATGAGTTGAAACAAGACTCTGCAGTTCGCAGACACCATCAAACCGGTATTTCTACTCAGGCCACGCCTATGACAAAACTAATATTTAATAGCTGATCTGGTACAAAAGAATAGTAAGCAATTATGTTAACGAATCGACGCTTTTCTCTAATTTATTTAATTCAAAATCAGTGGCGAGCGGTTAGGGCATGCAAGTCATGCGTTGCATGACCAAATTTTTAGGAATTGCATGACGAACTTTTGCGCAATGAGGTAGATATCGTTGAATTCGGTGAGAAACATTACTTGTTACAAGTAAAATCTGAGGCCGATCCGAGACGAAGACCTATTTTTTTGGGATATTTAAGAAAATATCGTGAATTTAGGACGAAAAGTAAGAAATCAGAGACTGGTTAGAAGTGATGACCTTTTTTTTTTAGAGATCACTGCATTTCTGGGACGAAAACTGCATTACCAGCGAATGACTTCAAGTGATAACCCTTTTTTAGAGATCACCTTGAATCTGGGACGAAAATTGGTCTGGAACATACCGAATTTTATGACCTGCTTTTGGCATGCCAATTGTATGACTAGTCTCGGAGGTCAGCGCACGCCACTGTTCAAAATAGCTTTATATTAACTTCTCCTTCTTCTCCTTTCGGCCTTTTCCTTCAATCAGGGTAAGTCACAGCGTATCATCTTTCTCCAAACCGTCCTGTCTTCAACGTCCGTCTCCTTCGCACCAACTTCCCCCATATCTTCTTTCACTAAATTTAAAAATCTTCTCTTTGATCTCCCTCTTTTCCTCTTTCCAGGTACCGCAAAACTTTTATTTCACCGCCATGGCGCTCTATTTTTCAACCCTTCCCTTATAGTGGTGTTCTATTAGAGGTGATGTTCAATTAGAGGGTGGCGCTCTATTTTTCGACTCGCTGATCAGAATTACGAAAAGATAAATTTCGTGAATGAAAAGAAAAAACATCTAACACATTTATACAATTGCATTCATTCGTTCGTTTGTAATCGTGCTGTATTGTGTCGAATCGTTCGTACGAGTATGCGTGTGCTTCAAGAAGGTCAGGCGCAGTCTGTGTTGATTTTACCGCTTATTTGAAGAGTCAACACCGATAGTGTAGTTGGCGTTTAGGCCACCGCCATTAGTCCATTAAAAAAACTACAGGGACTTCCCAGCATCCAAAAATAAACGTGCAATTCGACAATCCATTCTTCCCTTCTTACACCTGGAAAGGCGATTTCAGCCGTAACTATTGCCAAAATAGAAGAATTCATCAAAATGGCGTTCAATTAGAGGGTGGCGCTCTATTTTTCAACCCTTCCCCTATAGTGGCGTTCTATTAGAGGTGGTGTTCAAATAGAGGTGGCGCTCAAGTAGAGGTTTTACGGTAACTCAATTTCCATCATCTTTTTTCCTACATACTCTTGGTCTCTCCTCATGACATGTCCATACCACGGATACTCTCAATGCCTTTGTCTAAATGCATGTGATAAATAAGAAGCGTTCTCTTTTTGGGGCAGTATTGTTTTGACTGGAGTCGAGGGAAGTCGCAAAATTATGAAAGCAAAATGTTGTTTCTGATTCTGATCATTTTATTTAAATAAGATTCTGTATAAATAAGAATAAGCTGCTAAACAACTTGTATCGTGATAATTGAATAAAAGTGAACTTCCTGAATTTCTTGAATTGACGGAAAAGAATCAATTCCTGGACTCTCGATCAACTATACATGTAAGTGGCGGTAGAAGTATATACTAAATAACATATATATACAATATATATATATATACATGTATATATATATATATACCTACCAATATAAACCGCTACATTTTGTGGTGACCCCGATATACGAACTCGCACCTTCTTTATCAACAACGTCAATCAACACGCAATCAACGTACTCAAAAGCATGAAGGAGGAGAAGAAATATAGCAACCACATCGCTACTGAAACCACAAATGAAAGATTCAAATGCAGTCTTCAGTTTATATACCAATTGCAACCAACATCATTAGGGAGTCGACTCCAGTCCAAACCGATCGATCGTCAACTGCCGGACGCGTCCGATCTTTTATAAGCAACTTAACGAAGAACCGTCACGTGACCAACAGGAAGCCAAGTGGAACATTCCAACGGTTTGTTAGCTAAGTTCGCTACATTACCTCAGCCTGCCCTCCCTCATCTTTAAAATAGCTTTATATTAACAGCAAACACTACTCAGTAAAAATAATTTAGTGAATTTATGTAGTTTAGGTTATCTGTTAATGATATGTTGCTCCAAATTTTCACCAATAATTTACTTTACCGAGCACAGCTTCAACACCTTGGTGTCCAGACATAGGTTGTTGAAGCACGGTCTGCTGAGAATGCAGCTTTTTTTATTAATTTTTCTTGAATTATTTCAACTCCTCTGAGCATTTGTTTTAAATTATTAATGGCATAATATAACAATGCTTGCAAGAACAGATGAAATTATTCTTCATTTGCTTTTGGGAAATTATTCGACGTGATATCTAACTGTTGTCCTTGGTCTATTTCATTAAATTCTTTTGTAGGTTCATATAAAAATCCTTTCCTAATGCCTTCCATTTTTTTCTTTTTACCAGCTTTAGAACTGCGCTTTTGGTAATTGCTACCAGATGCAGCTGTTGTATTACTAATAGCAATGCTAGTCTCAGCAGGGATTGGTCTCAGTTGTTTTGCCATCCAATGACGTCATTAATCACGTGCGCCACCAATGGTGATTTTTTTTTTTTTTTGGAATAACTAAGATAACAGAGACCTTTGAGTAAAAACTAAATAAATTTCAGGGTTGATTATTAACTATTTGAAGAATATTTTAAGCTAAACTTTTATTTTGAATGGACTTCCCCTTACAAATTTTTGTACTTTTTGATTATTTACTTAATCTAAGTCTATATTTTTAAAAAGAATTGAGAGAAACTTACCTTTCTAGATTTAAAAAAAATCTGGAACTGCTTTTTTAGAAATAATATTTCACATGGATTTAAGTTTAAATCAAACAAATTTTTTTAAGCCAACAAGCTTTTTTGTTTTTAAGTTCATCTTGAAACTTCATCACGCTAAACTATAATATGTAATTGTCCATTAGCAACAGTATTAAAGCAAGTAATTTTTTGTGCTTTAAACTCCTGAAAATACACAAAGCCAATTTTTACACATGACTGTCACAAACATGTCTTAAAAATTTCTTTAATGTTTTTAGTTAATATTAATATGTTCGATTTATTTTTTGAGAAAAATGGGAGACAGGCCTTACACATGTTTTCAAATAATCAAAATAATCAAAAAAAGGACTTAATTCTTAGCACCAAAATTTTGTTGACTGTATTAAAGCGGTAATCCTGTGCTTTAGCGCGGTAAATGACTTTGGGTCTCTTCAAGAAGAGATCGTAATTGTTGTTTGTCGGTGAAACTAACCCGGAATCCCCCTTCTATTGGACAACAACATATACTCTCTCTTGGTTTCTTTTTTATTGCCTCCTAGTCCAATAAGGGGGATTCTGGGTTAGTTTCACCAACAAACAACAGTTACGGTCTCATCTTGAAAAGACGCAGAGTTATTTACCGTGCTAAAATACAGGCTTACCATTAAAGCTTCTCATAAATGCTCTTTTTACATTTTTTAGGTGTAGGTCTGGATCTAAGATGATTTTATTGTGATCATTGTTATGAAAGATTGTTTCTTTATGTTTCTCATGGGATCTAAATGTGTTTAAAGATAATTTAAAGGTGTTCTTGTACTGATGTCAGTTGTTTAAATTGAGTAGCATTAAGCTTGAGATAGGTGCCTATTAGAAGAACACTTAGTTTTTTCATGTAGGTTTTAAGTATTTTTATGTTGCATATAGCCAGTAGTAATGCCAAAGCTCTGTTCTTAAGATTTGCAGTTTGTTGGTGCCTGCTGGTGTTTGATGTGGTGACACTCCATGGGGTTGCAAGAATTGGTGCCCAGTGTTGAGCATGCACTGAGTTTGGCACTTTTTGATTGTTTACTCAAGCCAGGAATATATTTTTAAAAGAGTGGGAAGGATCTACCTTTAAAAGGAATATTTTACTTAGACTTAATAAGTTTAAACCAAGTCAATTTTTTTAACAATTAACACTGGCTTGCCCATTCAGTTTTTTAGGTGGTGCATTAATAACATTAATAATTAAAGCAAACAGTTTTTTATGCTTTTAACTTTTGAAAATAAATCAAGCTAGCCTTTCAATGTAATCAAACAAGATAGTGTTTTAATGTGACTATTTCTCACAAAATTAAAAAAGTTTTTATGTTTTTATATGTATATTAATTTTTCAATATACTTTTTAAAAAAGAAAGACAGGCCTCTTTATTTTTCTAGAGATACAGTATATACTTGGTCTAAGTAAATAATCAAAGAAAAGGTGCTAGTTTATGTATGTTGTCAAACCCTGGATGCCAAATTTTTGTTTGCCAAACTCTCAATACTGATTTACTTATTATGAACTGGAGATCTATATAGCTATTTGGTGTTAGTATGTTAAAATAGGACAAATGATTGTTTTAAATCAAGGGTGGGCAAACTTTTTGGAGCAAGTTAAAGAATCCAAGTTTTTTGGGTTGAGAGCCACATTTAGAAGTTGATTTTGTTTAAAGCTTATACTATAATATAATTGAGCCAAATTGTAAAATCATTTCTCTTTTCTTGATTTTTGTCTTTAAACAGTAGTGATCACCAAAAAAAGGTCTCACTTTAAATTTGTCCAATAAGTAATCTCTAAAAAAAGTTGTCACATTTAGATGTCACTCCAAATTTTGGACATTGATTGAAAGTGAAGAGGAAGAGTAAAGTTATTTGCTTGAAGCTTTTGCAGGTTACACAGAAGTTTGTGGCAGACTGTAATTTACCCACTCTTGCTTTAAATCAAAAAAAGGATTACTTACTTTTGTTACCTCATTTGGTTGAAATAAGTGCTTTGAAAATGTTAGGGGTTTCTTTTGCTTTGGCTGTAGTGACACTCACAGTCAATAATAAAAAAAAATTAAAAAAAGTATCAAACTATAGTCTATCCTTTTAGTTCAGAAACTTTAAAATTTTATTAAGGGAATATGCAAGGACTGGTTAATAGAACAGAATGTTTCAAAAAATTTGACATCATTTGACATGTAAATATTACAGAAACTACATAGTCAAACACAAGGATTTATTTTTGATTACAAATTGAGCTGCTTTGAAAATGAGAAGCACCAGACTCAAGTTTTGCTCTTGTTAGAGCTCATCAGTGATGCTTATCTCACTGCAAATCGAACCAAGGACTGTAGTCTTTCACGCAGGTTACTATACCACTAGACCACAGGACCCGAACGATGGATGTACTCTAAGCAGCTATAAGCAGCATTATTTGTGCAATACAATGGATGTACAAGGATACAATACCAGGACGATGGATAGATGTACAATACAAGGATACAATACAAGGATACAATACAAGGATGATGGATGTACTCAAAGCAGCTTATAGCAGCTTATAGCTGCTTTGAGTACATCCATTGTCTGGGTCCTGTGGTCTAGTGGTATAGTAACCTGCGTGAAAGACTACAGGTCCTTGGTTCGATTCGCAGTGAGATAAGCATCACTGATGAGCTCTAACAAGAGTGAAACTTGAGTCTGGTGCTTCTCATTTTCATAGAAACTACATAGTCGAATCAAATGAAATTCAACAGGGTTAATGTTGAGCTAAACAAAATTTATTCCTTTAAATTTAAATAAGAAATTCAAAGGCACCTGAATTTCATAAAAGGTTTCACGAATGTTCAATATGCGCACTGCCTGTGACATGGCAAACATGAAGTTGGTACTCCAGCTTCTCCTAAACATGCTGCAGCATGTCTTGGGTAACAGTCTCCAGTGTGATGGTGTTTCTTAACTACCTGTCTCACATGAGAGTTAAACTAAAGACTATTACCCAAGACATGCTACAGCATGTTTAGGAGACTTCATGTGTGCCATGTCACAGGTGGTGCACATATTAAACATTTGTGAAACCTTTCATGAAATTCAGGTGCCTTTGAATTTCTTATTCAAATTTACAGAAATAAATTTTGTTCAGCTCAACATTAACCCTGTTGAATTTCATTTGATTCGACTATGTAATTTCTGTAATATTTACATGCCCATTGCCCAATGATGTCAAATTTTTTGAAACACCCTGTATTTCTTTTTATTGTCATAATTTTTTAAATGATACTTGTAAAATTTGAATTAAAAAGCAAAAGTAGTAAAAAAATCATTTGGTGAAAAAGCAAGTTGTTAACCTTATTTTACTGAGGTATTATGTTGGGGCAGCAAAAAGCTAATTTTTTTTTAAACACATTTATTTTCCACACAATTTAAGATATCTATTGACACTTTTTTAAAAAGATTTTTACTTTTATTAGGCAATCAATTACACTTATGCAATAATCTAGTTTTATCTGCGTTATCTATCAAATATTCACACCTAATGTGATGATTGTTTAAGTATGTTTTTTTTAATAGTCTTAGCAAAACCTGTTTGTAACTTAAAGTGGTTAAAAGCAAATGCTCTGCTGTACAAAAATTAAACAAGATCCAACACTTTTCAAAAACTAATTACACACAAATAAATTTTTGTAATAGTCAAATTTTTTTAAAATTTTGTTAATAGCGGTCATGTTGATTTCTTGTTTTTAAATTTTTTATTGTTAGTTTACTTCCTCCTTAGAAAATAAGGTTATTGGTAGATAATGTTTGTATTAACTAAATCAAAAAATAATTTATTAACTTGAATTTCAGCAAGTGCTAATTTACTCTTGAATAAGATTGTATATTAATTAAAGTTTTAAAACTCTTCATATAACACATACTATTTCAAGGAAAAACTATACACAAACTAAAGTTAAAAGTTACTTTAAAAAGTTTAGAAAAAATGAGAGTCCAAATAACATTAAAATTTAGCAAGTGCAATTCAAGCTGAAAATAATTCCAAACTAAAAAAAAATTTCACCCAAAAGTTTTTACTAATTAGATTAATGATTTTTTTTATCTTGTGTACATTAATTATGTTTTATAAAATTTTTTGTCAGGAAATATGTAAGCAATCAAGGAAAAAGTCTCAAAGAAAGAAAATAATGAGAAGTACCACACAAGTTTAAACAATAAATAACAAACTTGTGGAGACAGATTGAGGTACAATTACTCATTAAAAATTCATTATTTTCATAAGTCAAACTATCAATTATTTCAAAATAAAATATATCACTAACTCAAAACTGAAACAATTAATTTTAATTAAAATTTATATTTTATTTAATGCTTCAGTTATGTTTTTTTGCTTTTTATTTTAATTTCTGTTTTTATTTATTTTCTAATTTCTACAACAGTTTTTGTGAAAAAATTTATGAATCCACTATTTCCTGTTGGATTTTTGCTCAATGCACTTTGCTTAAATTACCTGCCATATTTCAAATAAATATATTTTTTTACATGATTACACTATAGATAGATTCAAAATGCATCTAATGCAGTGAACAAAAGTAACCAAAGGGTATTGATTAAAGATTATTGTACATGATTATGCTGTTATATGTGGTCGTGGTATGGATGAAGAAAACATTTTACTCTCTCCCTAAATTGTATTGTACATGTGGTGATGATTAATTTAACCATTGAGCGATTTTTATTGCAACCTCATGTTACAGATTTTGGACCCAAGCTTTTCAAAGTGCTTAAATATGGTAGTTGTAAGGCATTTCTTGTCATTCAATGATGTTAGTATTTAATTCACCAGAAGAAATTATAAAACACTTAAAGAAAATTGTGATATAAAAAAATTTAGTAACTTCTTAAGCATTTTTTGCCATTCTCTGGATCAGCTATGTAAGGAAATAAAGAAAGATTAGTATGAGTTATGGTTTTAGACTCCTTTGAGAAAAAGATGCAATTTATTTATTTAAAGGCTTAAATGAAACTTTAATTCTTACCACAACTTTAAAAACTTGTAGTTTTTTTATTTTGGTTACTTTTTACTTTACAAGTTACTTAAAAATATCATTTAATGAAATCATTAAACTTTTTGCTGTGGACAAGTTGATATGACCCAAAGGTTAGTTGATACAGTTTTAAAGAAACAGAAAATTAATTAGCTGCAATAAATATATACTAAAAATATTAACAACATTTGTCGGCAGCGTGGTCGAGTGGTTAAAGCACCGGACTGATGATCAGCATGGTCTAGGTTCAAAACCCACTTATGCCATTCTGTTGTGTCCTTGGGAAAGACACTTTACGGCACTTTCCCCTGCTTGGTGGTCTTGACAAGCAGTACTAAATTGCAGTAATATCTCTACTAACTTACTAACGGACAGCAATATCTTGGCATCTCCGGAAGCAGGTTGGGGTAATTGCTTACCCTATGTATAGCGCCTCTGTCGCTTTCCTGCGAGTCAGGAGGATAAATATAGAGATTAAAATAAAAAAAAAAAAAAAAAAAACATTAACAGTAAATGTATTGCAATAATTACCAGGTCCATAGCAAGGTAGTGCTGTTTTCAAAATATAAGTTTATAGTTTAAATTAGTCTCTAGATATATTTAAATTAAATCTGATTTGTAAATGAAAATGATCTATAAATACTTTAGTATCATAGATAAAAATGAAGCTGCATTTACAATGAAGCTAATTAGTCATTTTGTTTCTATTTCTGGTTGGACTTTGTTATTAAACTTACTAACACGATTAGTTATAAAACACACTAGTAATCGCCATTTTCTTCATCATAGTCATCTACTCGAGTAATGTATGATAATGACCTTGATCAGTGTGGTTCAAACCCTGGCTCGCCAAGGAAATTTGTGCGGCCCGTGGAACAATTTTGCACAAGTCTTGTTGATGACAAGCAGCCATAATTTTTTTTTGGAGAACGCTATGATTTTGCACGAAAATAGGAATTTTGCAGACTGGTTCCAAGTAAAGACCTTTTTTTTTTTTTAGAGAACACCCTGATTTTGGAACGAAAATAGGAATTTTACAGACCGATTCCAAGTGAAGACCTTTTTTTTTTTTTTTTAAAGAACAAAAATAGGAATTTTGCAGACCGATTCCAAGTGAAGACCTTTTTTTTTTTTTAGAGAACAATCTGATTTTGAGATGAAATAAGCATTTTTATCTGGTTGAGGCACGCAAACTCAAATAATTTTTCAAAAATGTGGCCCACAAGAGTGGAGAAGTTAGACCACCCTGACCTAGATTTTATCTTGCGGCCTGCAAAGCTTTTTCAAACCTTAATGCGCCCCTCCATGCTCTTAGCCTTGGACCACACTAACCTTGATTTTAAACATAAACTGCAACATAGTCTCTTAAATATCCTAAATATGCAACCATATTGCTCATTAAATTTTTATCACTGTTATCACAGTAAGATTTGCACAAATAATGACAATCTAATAACTGCTGGTGCATTTGCTTTTTTATTTTGCATATTTTTTATTCTTTATAACACTTTGGTTGTTTCTTGACCTAATGTGTAATAGAAGTTAAATATACACTGTATCAACTTAACTTTTATAAATTTTTGGAAAAAAATGATGGTTTGAGCTTTAAAAATATGTTATCATGTTTAAAGCTATAATTAGAACTGACACTATCAGCTCACAACACTTTAAAAATTTTGGAATAATTTTATATCGCCACAGACCCTAACAATTGAATGTAAAAAATTTTACCAAAAAAAACAGCAATGTTGAAGCAAATTTGAATTTCTTTCTTGAACAATGAACAGCTTCAATTTTACTTAAATGCAGTCATTAAGCTTTTTATTTCATATCTTAGCACCTTGTGGGATTGTGTATTGATTTAATTTCTTTTACATATTCATGTTGTTGCTATTGATTTTCATATTAATGTTGCTGTGGTAATTGCTGTTATTAAGTGTATTGTTATAATAAACTTATCATATGGTTTGCACCATTTGTAAAAAACACCTTTATAGCAAATTGTACTTATTTTATAACTTTATTTTTGTGATAAATACATATATTAATTGAAAACTGCATATGCAATACAAATTACTATTCATAAAAACATTCTTAATTAAAAGTATGATAACTTTCAAAACAAAAAATTAATAAATAACAACCAAACATGAATCAATATGATCTATAAAAACTACTATATATATAGACCTAAATGGTTTTATCAAAACTTTTTAAAAAATGTATGCCATTCATTTTAATGTTATAAAATTAAACATTTTAACTGGAAAAACCTAAATCTTAATTTTTAATTTTTCATAATTTTTTAAACCTGCTTCATATTATAATTTGGTTCAAAAAGTGCCAAACACAAAAAATTCTGCCCTCTATTTTCCTTGCAATTTTATTACTCTTGACTATTAAAAACTTTATAAATTACTAAGAATTTCTTAATACCCTAATTTTTCTATATTTAAACCTTAAAGTTCACATCCCAATGTCTGAACCTAAATGGTGTTCATGTGACAGTTTTCATGAGACAAATCAATTTTTGAACTTTTTTTTGTTTTTGATGACATTTATGTGTTACAAAAATGGTAATTGTGTCTAAAGTTGAGAGTGATGCCAAGAATTATGGGATGCTTTGTTGCAGGTAGTATTTATTTGTTAAATTTCAGTGACAGAATTGTGTCATATTCAGTGAAGTGGCTCAGATGTTTATGTAATTATATCCATTGAAATTGTTGTTTGTGCTATTCAAAATGGATGAGCACATTTGAACAGTGTAAATTTTATTTTACCAGCAGAAAAGTTTTTGATAATGCAATCTGTATGTTACTTGATTTTGTTTGTGCTGTATGGGGTGACACTTATGAATTATTTATTGAAGGCTCTTGCTTTGTCTGGTCTATGATGGCTATTGTAGTGGTGAAGTCCTTTTTTTTGTTGCATGGTTTTGTTATGGTTTCACCAGAGAGTAAGGATTGAGTTTGTAATCAATTTGGTCAAGATGTTGTTTCCTGATGTTTGCTTTTGTTTGTGTGTTTGGTAAAAGTGATGATTTTGGGGTTAAATCTATTTTGTTTGCAAATTTTATTTCTATGTTGATGAGTGTGTAAATATGCATGGGTAAGTAAGCATGATTTGTTTTGTAATTTCCTTTGAAGATAAAAAATCTTTTGGTATCCAATATTGCTTTGGCAAACTGTTTGTTTGCCTTGTCTAAGTTTGTGTTATTGGGCCTAAAGAAAATAAATATTCGTGATGTTTTCAAACACATATTTTACTGCGGAACTATACAGTAGAAACCTGCATGGACTGATACAAGGTTAAATGAAATTATTGTTATGTAGTTTTTAATGCATATTTATTTTAATAATCATGATATGGAAATTAATCACAGCACATATTGTAATATACTTAACAATTTAAACAAAATACATTTTACTTGATATGACCACCCTTGGCATTGATAACAAGCTGGAGATGTTTTGGGAAGGCTTTCCAAGTGGCACAGATGCCTTTATGGGAAATTTTGACCCATGCCTTTTGGAGGAACCAACCTCTTTGGATTCCTCTGAAGGTTCTCCCTAGTGGCCTTGATCAACTTTTGGGTTCAAGCACTTTGTGGTTGTCCTTGCCCAGGTCGATTTTCAACTTTTCCAGTCTCCTCATACCTCTTTAGGGTTCTCTAGACCAGTATATGGTTAAATTTTAAGGTTTTAGGAAATTTCACCCAGAGACTTGCCTGCCTTAAACATCTCCAAGATGGCAATTCTTTTATTTATATCCTTAGACATGATTAAATATTAATACCTGAAACTATAAACCATATTTATATCATTTAAAACTTCAAAATAAAAGAGTATTTTTTGAATAAATTGAATTAAAAGAACAATATAACAATAAATTTATTTCACCCTGTAAAATAATTTGTGTTGGATTAAAGATTGAAAACTTGAAAAATATGGTACTTTTACTTTTAGTTTCTTTGACTTTCCATACCTGCTGACTAACTTATAACTATATAGCTTGATTTTATGTACATAAAGCAGCCCATTCATACTTACAGTTCTCTATTTCATAGCTTGTTGGAAATGTCAATTGCACAAACTTTGAAGGTTTGAACTATAAAAACAATTTTTTTGAAAACTTGATTACAGCTTCTTAGCAATATAACAGTTTTTATTGTTTTTTTTTACACAAAATTTAAGTTATGCTAATTGCATTTTGGAAGATTTTAATTTATCTGTAATGCAATAATTTTGTTCCATTTGTTTTATCTGTCAACTATTTACACCTAATGTAATTATTTTTACATTTGCCACTTTCATTAGTAGTCTCACCAAATTTTGAAATGATGAAAAGAAAAAACTAAAAATTTAAGATCATTTTAAAACCTCTATGGCATATAAATAAATTTAAAAAAAAATCATGAATTTTTACAAATTTGTTTTGTAATTACCAGTATGTTACTATTTTGTTGTAAGATTTTCTTGTATCAATTTACTTTCTGCTCAGTTAAAATAAGGTTAAATTATTTTCAGTTGGCTTTTTGGTAGTTTGTTATTGTTTTAATAAGGTAGAGAAGTGAATTTTGTTCCTATAATGCATGCTGAAAATGATGGAAGCAAGAGAATTCGACAGGACAAATTCATCAAGCAAATTTGTCAGCAAGCCAATTCATCAGCAAGTCAATTTGTTGGCAAGCCAATTTAGCAGGAAAATAAATAATTTTGATTTACCTTCACTAGCATTGAAGCGACAACAAAATAAGTTTTGTTATGTCATTAGGGCAATTGAAAAGACAATTGAAATTGTTCAGCTGATAAGAGTGAAACGTCGCAATTAAAATTGTTAAATGCGTTAAATATAGGGATGCTCCTATTCGAAAATTTTCTATTTGAATTTACAATAGTTTAATTTTGTATTTTTAAATTAAAAACAGGACCTTTAACAGTTAAATTTTTGAACCAAGCTTGTTTAACATAAATCTTTTACGAAATTAAAGTTTTGTGGGTGTACGAAAGTTATGACGTTATTATAAACATTATACTATATATAAACATTTTTCTACAAATCCTAAGGCTCATTTCCACTACGAGCATGGAAAAGAGTATTCTTGGTTTGTTTTATTGATTTTACTGCTTCATTTAGCACTCGCTTCAATTTTAAGTGCGGAAAGATCAATATAAGAAGCAAAGAATGCTCTATTCCACGCTCATAGTGGAAATGAGCCTTTGTTCTGGTTGGTGCACATAAACATTTTTTTGCAGATTGGCGTATCAGAAAAATACTGAATGATGGTTAGATCAAAACAGTTATTATATTAAACTATGAAACATTGAAAATTATTTTAACTATTTTTTATTAGTTGCTGTAATAGTTTGTTTTGTTTATTTGTCAGGGGTGGGCAACCTTTTTTCTTAACTGCCAATTTTATTCAAGCCCAGTTCATATTCGCCACACAAATGAAAAACTTCAAAATTTCATAGCAAAACCAAACTGTTCTCTAAAATAAAAAAAAAAGTTATTGCAGGAAATTAGGGTGCAATCTGCCACAGGTTGGCCACCCCTGATATAGCTAGATATAAGTTGTGGAACATTTTCATTTGAAATATCTTCCCCAACTGCAATGCACTACCACTAACCGTCCAATGCACCTGGTCTATAGGGCTTGTCAAAAAGCAATTAAAAACCTGAAAGCAAATACAGAAAGGAAAACTTAACAAAGCGATAAAATGTTTGCAAAAGACCTTAAAAACAAAAAGAAAAATTCGGCAGTGATTAAAAAGTTAAACCAGTTACAAATATTTTTTTTATTAAATTTCAATGTGTAAAGTTTTTTCCGTTGCTTACACTGATGTTTCTAAGTATATGAATTTATTATGGCCAATATCATGATTAATGATTCTGACACTGAAAAAACTTTACACATCGAAATTTAATCCAAAAAATATTTGTAACCAGTTTAACTTTTAAATCACTGCCAAATTTCTCTTTTTGTTTTTAAGTTCTTTTGCTGACTTTTTATCACTTTGATAAGTTTTCCTTTCTGTATTTGCTTTTCAGATTTTTAATTGTTTTTTGACAAGCCCTATAGACAAAACAAACTGTTACAGCAACTAATAAAAAATAGTTAAATAATTTTTATGGTTTGATAATCTAATACAAGGTTTCCCAAACTGTGTGCCGTGAAAAGTATTAGTGTGCCACAAAATTTTCGTGTTTTTACAGATAGCCATAGAGTCTTGTCTACAGATGACTTATGTGTTTTATGTAATTTTTGGTATTGATAAAAATCTTAAGTATAGGCTGCTTCAGTAAAAAATGTAAAAGGAAAGAGGCCATTTGCATAAAGTTGTTTTTTTTTTTTTTTTGGATATTTAAAGCTCAAGGCAAGGATTCCCAAAAATTGGGGTTCTCTGAAAAATAAAAGGGCTTTAATCTCATATTTATCTTGTTTTTCCCAAAATCATGGTGATCTCTAAAAAAAGAAAAGGTCTTCATTTTAATTTGATCTCATATTTCACTATTGGGTCATTCCATGTCAAATGTTCTGAAATTCAGAAATGTTCCAGCTTGACCCCCTCCAAATTTGCTCAAAATTTGTCAAAATGTTGTATATCATAATTAACCAGGAAACTGAAAATTTTAGCTCAATATCTGTTGTATTTTATGAAATATGACTTATGGAAATTTGGTACCCCATTCCAGCAATTAGTGTTCGGTCATTTTCAGCCATTTTCAAACAAGCATTTCTCCAATTATAAAAATTGTAAAAAGCTGATTTTTGGTATATTGATTAACTTTCTGGTATATTAAATGGATCAAGTGTCAAAATGATATTAGCTTATAACATAATAAAAATATTGAGTTCGAAAATGTCCACATTTTGACCCAAAAACAAATTTTTGGCCATTTTTAAAAAGCTGTAGCTGCCATACAAAGCATAGCACTGCTCCAATTTTTAACATGGATACTACCTACCAACTGGACTATAACTTCACCAAATATAAAGAAAAACAACAGCTTAGAAAAAAAAGTTACACCACTTCAAAGTATGGATCAGCCGTAAAATTGCTAAAAATGCACTATCTTGTGGTTAAAAAAAGGCCTGTAAAACACTGTTTTTAAAAACAGTTTTTTAATATGTTAAAGAGTTTTTCTTAAGGAACTTACACACCAAATTTCAAATTTGTTCCAAAATTGTAAGGGGGTGAGATATTAGTCATTATGTACACGAGAAATTTAACTTTTACCATATCCAAAAAAGTGCAAAATTTCACCTTCTATCTATAATTTTGTATATTTTGTATATAATTTTGTATATTAATCAGAAAGTTAAAATTGAATTGATAAAAGAAAATTCCAACTCTTTACCTGCTATAGCTTGGCTTTAAATCTTATTGAAAAACTGCCACTAGATGGCATATTTTTTCCATGCATATATATATTTTTGGCTTGCAAAACCATTTCTAGCCACATTGAAATAGAACAAATTTCTATCTGGGAGTATATAATAATGCTAAATCCATTTTTGCTATTTGAACAGCTATATTTTAATAGCAAAGTAGTCAAATCAACCATTTGTTCATAATAAAAGGTATCGTTATTAACCAAGAAGCATATACAATTTTGCATGCCCAGCATTTAATAACAAGCCCAAAATATTTCTAAATTTTTTAGTATGTTTCATTCACTTAAATGTACTGATAAAGTTCAAATACTTGGATAATTAAATGCTAATTCTTTGTTTTAATTATAAAACTTATTGTTAGATATTTAAATGAACTTATTCACTTGCGAATCACAATAAACAAGTTAGTCATAGATTTGACAATCTGCTACAAGTGTTAAACTAACATATTTTATTTGTAAATATTTCTTGAAAAAGTTTTTAAATGCATACAGTTAGATGTATATTTAGCATCTTCTCATAGTCAGTTTTATATTTTAATCAAAAATTCCTTTCGCTATAGTTGTAGCACAGCATGTTAAGCTGTAATTTTTCACAACTAAAATATGTTGTAAAACTTCCTTGAGCATCATACTCTGAATTATCACATCAGCAAGGATATGCACACAGTTTGTGTTTGTGAACAGCACCAAAATGCAAAGCTGCTTGTGGCTACTCTTCCTGAGCAATTGGATTATAAAAATCTCTTGTCTGAATTAGTTTGCAATTTAAATGAGAAGAATTGCATGTTACATTCCTGCAGTTGGTGTCCAAGAAGACCTCAACTACAAAAAGCATTGGAGAAAATTTTTGATGATAATGATTTTGATGTAGATGATAGCATTAAATGCAAGCAATGGATTCATAGAGATGGAACTAAACTTATTGACATAGAGCTTTTGGTAAGTGAGTTTATAGATATGTTTTTGGAAAAGTTTGATTTACTATGTAGACACCACTTCATTGCCAATGCTCAATCAGCATTTTTTCAATTAACCAAGAAAACACTTCCTAGTGATACTGTCATAATTCTCTTGGATTTTACTGAAAACTACAGTTTTTTGGTCCAAGATGCAGTCCAAGGTTATCACTGGGAAAACAGCCAGGCAACACTGCACCCATTTTGTTGCTACTACAAAGAAAAAAGATTCTTAAATGCTTAAGTCTTTGCATCATCTCTGATTTCATAAGACATGACACCAAAACTGTACATGCTTTCACTTGCAAAGTAATAAGCTATATCAAGAGAATTTACATGCTATAACCAAAGTTTTGTATTTTAGTGATGGGGCAGCCAGCCAATATAAACATTTCAAAAATTTTGTAAATTTGTGCTATCATGAAGTTGACCATAATATTCAAGCTCTATGGCATTTCTTTGCAACAAGCCATGGAAAATCACCATATGATGGAATAGGAGGAACTACAAAGTGATTTGTTGCAGGAGAAACTCTTCAAGCTACTGAAAACTATCAAATTTTAAGTCCTTATCAAATGTTTCAGTGGGTAAGCAAAATATTGCTGGGATAATTTTTTTTTATGTGGCTGATCAAGAAGTTTCAAAAAAATGCCAAAACTTATCAATTGGAAAAAAAATATTTGAATTGTACAACAGTTTCTGGAACAAGATTTCTTCACTGCTTCATTCCACTATCTCAGGAGTCTCCAAACATTTCGAGCAGCGAGCCGTGTATAGATTTTTTTGGACCTCCTTGGGCCAAAGCCAAAAACATAGTTTGTGAAAAACAGTTAATAAATAACTGTAAATGAAGTGAAGACTTTTTTTTTTAGAGATCACCATGATTTCATTTTTTTAGAGGAACAAGAAACTGGGGCACATTTCCAAAATGGTTCTATCCAACTGTGGTTCAAAGTGACTGTATATGTTTTTTAAAAACAGCTCTGTGGGCTGGATTTGGCCCGTGGGCCCTACTGTCAAGACCCCTGCACTATGTAAATTAAAATTGGTAATGAAAAGGCTATCATTAGATGATGAATGATTTCTAGTAAAGCTTTATGATAATACCACTAAATCAGTTTCACCACACTTGCAACTCATTGAAAATGATTTATATCCTGGAAAATATGTTGCTTGCATTTATGACCAAGATTGGTACATTGGTGTAATAACTGAACGTTCAAATGAAAACAAAGATGTCTATATCAAATTTATGAAATGAAATAATTTTGTTTTAACATGGCCACAGAGCCTAAAAAATGAGTGTTGGATCGTATTAAATGATGTAATATTTATAATTAATCCACCTGAACTGCAATGACAGAGTGGACAACACTACAAATTAGCAATCACAGACTATGATCAAATCCAAGCAGTGCTTGCTGCCAGACAGAATGCTTGAATCTTTGGTTCAAGCAAATGTTAAAAATTTTATAGCAGCTTGTAAAATATTGAATTTTTTCAGTTTGCAAAATATCTTTTGACATGCTGTGGTCCAAACTTATCTCTGTTTCTAGTTTTTGTTGTTAAATTATAGCTGTTCAAATAGCAAAAATGGATTTAGCATTATTATATACTCCCAGAATATGGCTAGAAATGGTTTTGCAAGCCAAAAATATATATATGCATGGAAAAAATATGCCATCTAGTGGCAGTTTTTCAATAAGATTTAAAGCCAAGCTATAGCAGGTAAAGAGTTGGAATTTTCTTTTATCAATTCAATTTTAACTTTCTGATTAATATACAAAATTATATACAAAATATACAAAATTATAGATAGAAGGTGAAATTTTGCACTTTTTTGGATATGGTAAAAGTTAAATTTCTCGTGTACATAATGACTAATATCTCACCCCCTTACAATTTTGGAACAAATTTGAAATTTGGTGTGTAAGTTCCTTAAGAAAAACTCTAACATATTAATACAAGGTGTCCATAAAGTCTCTTTACAATTTAAAAAAATTATTACAAAGTGAAATGATAAGATATCGCAATAAAGGTTGTTTTATGTTAATCAGTATTTCATAAAGGTTTTATTGACACTAAAATTTATTGTTTCAGATAAAATTTCTTAACTAAAATTTCTTATGTTTAATGATTGAGTTATATGAACTGAACCCCCATAAAATGACTACTCCTCAAGAAAAAGTGCAAAATGTATCCTGGTTCATTGAGACAAAATCAGATGTTCAGACCCAGCGAAACTACAGAAGTAAGTATGGAAGACACCAACCATCATATCCTTCAATTTGTTTATGGCACAAGAAATTTTTGGAGACAGGGACAGTGTTTGATACAAGGAGGAGTGGGTGACCAAGAACATCTGAAGAAAACATTGAGCGTGTAAGGCAAGCCTTTCAGCGTTCTCCTATGAAGTCCATCCGTACTGCTGCCAGACAATTGGAACAACCACGTTCAACAGTGCACAAAGTCCTACACAAGAATTTAAGATTGTATGCTTACAAAGTGCAAATGTTACAGGCACTTCAGCCAAACGACATGCCAAGATGAAAAGAATTTGTAGTGAACATGCTGCAACGAATTTTTGAGGATGAAGCATTCCTCAAGCAAGTTTGTTTTAGTGATGAGGCAACTTTTCATGTCTCAGGAAAGTTAAACAAACACAATGTAAGAATTTGGGGATCAGTAAGAAGTAAGAAGGGTCTGAACATTTGATTTTGTCTCAATGAACCAGGATACACATTTGCGCTTTTTCTTGAGGAGTAGTCATTTTATGGGGGTTCAGTTCATATAACTCAATCATTAGACATAAGAAATTTTAATTAAGAAATTTTATCTGAAACAATAAATTTTAGTGACAATAAAAACTTTATGAAATACTGATTAACATAAAACAACCCTCATTGCGATATCTCATCATTTCACTTTGTAATAATTTTTTTAAATTGTAAAGAGACTTTATGGACATACTGTATATTAAATATAATTTCTGTATGTAAACTTGAAAAGTGTATTAAGTAGGCTTTCGCCTTTATGAAGTAAGTGAACTTTATGAAGCTTCTTAATTTGTGTACCTGCACAGTAATGGTATTTTGATTGAGCAATAAGTGTAACAATTATAAACACTAAGTTTGTGTATAACTTTCAGTAATTTATATTACTATAATTGTTAAATCTTAAATTTAACAAAAAGTGTTTATGTGTTTATTATAAATTTGGTAACTCATCAACTTCAATGCTTTTGCAATCCTATTTTAGATAAATAGGTGATAGGTATGTATTGTATAATAACTTTCATCTGTAGTATTTAATTATGGACTGCAAGTATGTTAAGTATTTAAATCGACCAAAAAGAGCAAAGTACAATGCAGACTCTGAGATTATATTACAACAAATTTTACAAGCATCAATTTGGAATAGCTGTTTATCATTTCAGCAAAATGAGAGAAAACCTTTATCAAGAAAATTCTTTGCTTGTGTGGATAAAACTAATCTACGAGATGAAATGAAGTTTGATTTGAAAAAAGTATCATCTGCTTGTGGCTGTGTGTATAGACATCAAAATTGCCAGAAACATGATTATGCATATAATCATATTACTGAAAAATTGACCAGTAAGTGTAAATCACATAAAAATTGTAATGGTTTTATTTCAAAATGTTGCAATATCAATGGCAATTATCTTAAATCAAGAAAACACCATTGCAGCTATTATACCAATGGTGCTCATCATAAATTAAAAAATAAACACTACCAAAGACATTTTCCTTATGTAAAAAGTACAGATCTTAATAAAAAAAACAATTTTTTTCATTTAAATCATGTTGTACCTTTTGAATCATATTTTCAAAGAATGTCTTTGTCTAATTCTGGCAATTTAGTAGAAGCATCTTCTAATCATGTTTTAAAAGCTGATTCTTTGTGTTCTTGTGAAACTGTTCCAGTTCCTCTTGTTAGTTGCTTGTATGAAAAAGATTGCTTAAGCTTTTTAACTCGAAAAGCTCTTGCTATATATCTAACTTTAATTTTTTCATTAAAAAATAACAAAAAAGAGTTTGATGGAAAAATCGCCATCACTTCATCTTTAAAAAAAATGGTTGAACTTTTGTGTAGTTTAATAGAAGCTAAACCTGTTGCCTGCAACTCGAGGCTCAATCACGGAAAAAACCTCCCGTCATCTTGTAAGGAAGAAGTGTGCTCTTATTTCCACTATGATAAAAGTGGAGTCAAAACAACTTTAGAAAAAGTTTTAAAAAGTAATAGCATTTCACACCACTGTGGTTTGTTTCAATCTGAAAAATCGCTTCAGTTAAATGAACATTTGAAAGAAATTGATACTAATAAAGAACATGATGACTACAGCCGTGGTGGAAGTGCTTTAGTATTTAATAATTTGTTGCCTAGTTACTGCTGCCATTCTGTTTGTGGTTCATACTGCTCATTTCAAAAAAAGTATGAGGTTTCGGCAAATGTTAACATTAACTTATCTAGTAAACGTATTTCTAGTCGTTTACAAAAAAAACGAGATTCTGGTGCTCCTGGTCCATACAGTGCAGATTATATCGTTGAAGTTCCAGTTATAAAAACAAAAAAAACAAAACTTTCACACCCATATAGCCATCCTCTGTTTTGGAATTTTTATAACAAGCAGAAAGAATCTGAAAGTCGCCGTTGGAATGCCCTTGCAATGACGTATTATAAAATTTCAGATTCCCATAATTCAACCGATAAATTTGATAAATATGATGAATTGAGTTTTCTTAGTCCTCCTCAACACGAAACATATTCAAAAGTACCAGGTGACTTGTCAATGTTGAATTAAACTCAACTAATTGTAATTGACTTCACAGTTTTGTCTGTTATGTAATTGTATTGTTTCTATTCTATTACGCAACTTACACAAAATTTTCCAACTCTCGGTTTTTAACTCGTATCACAATCATCCAAAACAGCCTAAGTATCTTTGTCGTAAAGCTTACAAGGCTTGAAAACGTCAATAACAGCAGACAGTGCCACTGTTTCGGCCTATTTAGGCTAAAACAAGTACTGATTTACGCACTGACAATACCGAAACTGTTGTTATCTCTGTCATGTGTATATTTTAAAAAACAAACTTGCATGATTCAAAATTGTAATATTTTTTTAAATATAGATTTATGTTAAAAATTATCGCCATCGTAAAAATAGTTATTTTGATGTTTGTGATGAACTGTTTTTAGTTAAATCGTCTAAATTCTTGGTAACACAATATTTTACACTTTTTAGATTCCATGCAGTCCTGTCCGTTTTGTGGACGTTGCTTTAAAAAATGGAAAGCGAATGAGCGCGCACTCCATATCGCTAGACATCAGCAACCTCTCTGGCACACGTTTCAAACTCCACAATTTTCTCTCAACAAACGACCAGCGAAACTGCGCGTTGTGGAAGAAGAAAAACAGGCAAAAGCTGACACTTTTAAAAAGGTTGCAATTGAGAAACCTGTGGTACAAGAAGTCCTTTCTTCCAACAGTTTTCGAAAAAGACCGACAGCTCGAAAATCACATGGCTTGTGGTAGTCATTTGCAACCATCGTCGCATGTTGACGACGACGCGGCACGTTGATTGATTAAATTGAATCTAATTTATTTTTATGTTTTCAATTTATTACAATGTAGTTGAATGATAAATAATGGGTAAAGGTTTTTCTTTTTTTTTTTCAACCCAAAACTGCCTGAACGCGCTTGCTGTAGTTGTGATTTTGTTTAAGATTGTTGCTTCCAAAATTTATGCTACAGTTTTTTTTTATATTTTAGCGAGACAAATATAGCTTATTTTTTCATCAGATAATAAAATTAATTTTTCTGTTTTGTACATAGGTGATTATAAATTAACTGTAATATTCAAGGTACTACGACATTTGATCGAAACGACAATTGATCAAAACCATACCTGATCAAAATGACAGTTAATAAAAAAAAGATTTTTGTTTCTGCGATTAAACAATCTCTTTGCTGCTTTAAATCAGATTCATAAAAAGCTGAGGCCATCAGTAGGAAGACAATTTCAAGGCAGGGTTTTTTAACAAGGTCCCTGGGCAAAGCATTTTTAGGGGGGTCAAAGGAGGTCTCTTATCATGATTATGTTTCGTTAGATGCTTATTGCTGCCATTTTTTACGCTGTAGTCAGTAGCGTATTTAGGGGGAGGGGGAATTGTGCCATGGCCCCACCCTTGGAGACTTTGGAGAAGTCAGAGACAGATTCAAAGGAAAGACCTTTTTTTTGAAATTATTGTGTTTTTGGGACAAAAACTCGACAAAATTGGGACAGATTCAAAGTTGTAAATTTTCTCTTTTATTATTTGATCAACTGTGGGGTCACAAATATAAAAAAAATGCCCATCATAATTAAACAGGGATGTGCAATGTACGGACTAACTGCGGCCCGCAAAGAATTACTTTTTTTTGCTTACGCCATCACCAATTAATAGTTTTAATGCATCATTGCAAAAACAACGAATTAGATCGAAAAACCCTCTATATACAGGTATTCTAAAAATCTAAAGTGAGATTTGAGACGCAAAACCTAATTTTTTTGTTAAATGAAGCACATACGTAACATAACTAGACCATCGTTAAATATCTAAATAAATTCTTTGAGGTATTCTAGAAAATTATGATATTCTTACAGTATTTGTTTTCGAAAATGCAATAGTTGAAAGACATTAATTAACAAAAAAACTTAATAATAGTAAAAATTATATCTCAAAATTGTTTATTTACCAATAAAAATCATAACTATTTTTATAAGAATGGTCAAGTCAATCAACAAGCAATTGCCGACAGACCTGTTTCGTCCTTGTTAGAACTCGTCAGGACAATATAGCTTGTTGACTCCAGCTGAAAAGTTGAAACAGGTGGCACAACTTTTTGTGGTATTACACCTCGAACAGCCAGTTGTGGACATAACTATTTTTGGCTGTACACGATTAAAATTGATTGACACAAGATTAAATTTAATCGGTACATGACTAAAATTGGTCGACACAGAACTAAATTTAATCAGTAGTGACTCAAATTGATCGACACATGATTAAAATTGATCGGTAGAGGACTAAAGTAGATCGAAAAACACTGTATATATATAATTTCGCCTTGCACGGGAGTTTTTATTAAATTTAAATTAATTTTTATTTATATATTTTATCTCTGTATTTATCCTCCTGATTCGCAGGAAAGCGACCGGGGCGCCATACAAAAGGTAAGCAATTACCGCCACCTACTTCTTGAGATGCCAAGATGTTACTATCCGGTTGGAATTTAATAGAGATATATCTGTAATTTAGAACTGCTTGCCAAGACCACCAAGCAAGAAAAAGTGCCGTAAAGTCCCTTTCCCAAGGACATTAATTTTTGTGAGAATTAAAATTTAAAAGTTAAAACAAAAACCACCAAAACCATTATATCATCGTGACACTGTCCTAATTATTTTCAGGGTCTAATTGTAATTCTTATTTTAAAATTAAAAAAAATTGTTCTGCAATGCAAATTCTACAAATTTCACGGCAACAAAAAAGAGGAAGACATGAGATCTTTGTCGGAAGATGGCAACAAATAGCTTTTTTTTAATAGGAAGCATGTACGTTTTACTTTAAGCAGAAGAGAGGGTTTTATATTTCACAGTTGCTCATAAGGGGTGGAGGTTGCTAAAGCGATTGTATAATTTTTCCTAATACTTTGACCGAGCTAGGTTTTATTGTTTCTTCATCGGTTGGTGACCAAAATTGTGTGAAATCTTAGAAAAAACTAAAGCTGTTTCGATAAAAATGTCATAAAAGGTATCAACTGCTGTTGAAGCAATTTGAATGATATGAAATACTGATCAACACTGATTGCTTATTGTTTTATAGCCCGAATGTGAATGGTTTATTCAATATGTAAACGGGCCTGCTCTGAAGCCATTTGTGTTATCGGTTTGTTTTTTCTTGTGGGATCATCATAAGCTTACTTAATTGTCAGATATGAACTTGTGCTTACGATTGCTTAGAAATGTGGAGAGAGGGTTAAAAAAAATATATATATATGTAATGGATGGCTCACTTAAAAGTAGCCCAGAAAATGTAGTAAAGAAGAAGAACATTTTTTTATTGTTTAAATTACCTGTAGTGTTATAAAAGATTGTTTTATTTACCTGTAATGTTATAAAAGATGCTGGAAGTGGTTCCCGTTGACATCTATGCATTTCTGGGCACGTTTAACAACGTTTGCAGATAGGCTACTGCCTGTAGCGCTTCTCTGGTGATTCTCCTGATAGCGTTGGTAATGTTCTTCTTTAGTTGGTCTCGATTGTGAGGATTATTTGCATAAACTTTTTGTTTTAAAGTCCGGGGACCGTGGTGGTCATAACCCTTTGCTTATTGTTCTCTCTTCCGTAAACATGTCATGAACTCGTGTCAGTGATCTGTGAGACGTGTGGCATGTAGCGCCATCTTGTTGGAAAAATAATTGCATTTTGTCTTGTGGTGTCATTTGGTTGTTAAACTGTTCCAAGATGTGTAGATAAACATCAGTGTTCACAGTTGATTCAAAAAAAATTGGGCCGACTAATTTAGTTCCTGAAACTGCGTACCAAACACCAATTTCCAATTACGTGTGGATTTTTAGAAGACGAATAGCGCGTGTTCTGGGAATTCACATATTCTGATAGGTAAAACCATGCTTCATCCGACATATAGTACAGCAGTGGGTCCAAACGCCCTTCTTCAACCATACTCAGCAGCCACCTGCAATACTGAAGACGTTTATCTTTGTCAGGCAACTTCAGCTCCTGAACACATGTTATTCTGCATGCTCTCATACTCAAACATTTAAGTACACGCTGACATGTTTTTCGTGATAAACCGACTTGCTGGGATAGTCTTCGAGTTGACTTTTGTGGACTTCTTGAAATCCGCTGTTGAATATCACTGACAACTTTTGGCGTCCGGACTAATTTAGGTCTGCTTTTTCACGTTTTCGACAGAGCCTGTTTCCAGCCATTTCTTTACCAAGCTCTGAACGGAACGTTTTGCTGGTGCTTTTATTTCTGGGTATTTTTCCAGGAATGCCTGTTGCGTTTCCGTAATTGATCCAGTGCGCAGATAGGGTTCCACAATCACTATTCTCTGCTGCAGCGACAACACCATCCTTAAAAATTTTTAACTGTTGATTTTAAGAAATTTGGAGCCTAATCTGAAACGAGATTGATTAGAGAAAGATAACATATTTGGTATATTGGCCTACAACTCATCGAGACCATCAACTGCATCAACCTATCGCCTATACGTGAGCCACAACCTATCGAGAGATCGGGCTAATTTTAAGTGGGGCACCCTGTATATTAAATTAAAAACACTACAACAAAAAGATTGAAACCACGACAGTCTGTTTCATCTTATAGAATCGTCAGCATTGTGAGACAATTCCATTATATATATGTATATATAGAAGTTTTTTTAAATTTTTTGGTCGGTGTTCATCAGGAAAGTGCTTTATGACGTCGAGTCAGAGCGGTTAGATAATTAATTTTCAGACCACAAAATTTTTAAATTTAATATTAATTTTATTTTTATTTGTCCCAACAGACTGTTTCGCCTGCCTGGGCTGGTCAGGGAAAGGTTAGAAATCTTATTCAAAGAGAACCTTTTGATTATGTTTTTTAAATGAAAGGTTTTCTATTTTGAATAAGATTTCTAACCGCCCCCTGACGAGCCCAGGCAGGCGAAACAGTCTGTTGGGGCAAACAAAAATAAAATTAATGTTAAATTAAAAAATTTTGTGGTCTAAAAATTAATTATATGTACATACAAAGGTCAGTGCTGTCATGAGAGTTGATGAGTTAATGGAAGGGACGTGTTTAATCTGTGTTAATATAGAAAGGCGGAACCTAGGCTGCTTTTATTCAATTAAGCTATTATTACTGTCAAAAAATTAAACAGGATAATTCTTCAGCACTTAAAAATTGTTTTGGTGCTGGTTGGAAAGTTTAAGACAACTTCAAACTATTTAGTTTAACAACTTTTTTAAAAACTAGTTTTTTAGTCCTTCATGATTATTATTTCTGACTGCCGTAACATATACGACGATTTCCAACCTATACACCATATAACATATACGACGATTTCCAACCACCTGAGAGAGATTAGTGCTTATTTTGATTAAAAATTTTTGTTTGAGCTGAGATATGTGCATCTGAATTTAAAGGTAAAAACTGTAAGATCTTTTTTGACAACCTAATAGTTTTTGTTTACCGTTCACCAAGAACAGTTGATTTATCTTTTAAAGTTTGGGAATCCTTAAGCCGGTGAAGTTTGCAACGACGGACAGTGAACTAGAGCCAAAATGTAGTAATAACATTTAATTGTATGAGATACTTTACCATTACAGTGATTATTATCTGAAAGTTTGTTGGTTTTACAATGTTAAGTTTTAGAGAATGTGAATTTTAATTTATTTTTTTGCTTTGGCAATTTGTTACCAATATATTTTATGTTTTTTTAAAATTTGTTGTAAGTATTGTGGCATTACTAATTAGAACATTTAATTAGCTAAAGTTAGTGTAATGTGTTGTTTTAATATTTGTAAGGTGGTAAAATGGTGCATGTAACAAGACTGATGTATTCATTGTTATGCCTTCAGACAACACCCTTTCATTACTAGATCCTGGAGTTTATATTAAAGACAGATGGAAAATTGTAAGAGTTTTGATTTTTTAAATTACACTGTAATTATTATCTTCTCAAAAACCAGGGCATGCCATGGAATGGAATGGAATAGAAATTTTCCACATTCCATATTCTTTAAAATTTTCTATTCCACTCTACTTGAAAATCTTCTATTCCATTCCGTATTTTATACATTTTCCATACTTTATAATATATCAAAAGCCTTAAATTTCATGTTCTTTAAATTTTTATAAGTCTAACTCAGGTGTGGGCAAACTTTTTAGATAAAGGGCTGTATTGAAAAGTTGATTTTATTTGAGGGGCACACTATAGTGATCATTAAAAAAAGGTCTTCATTTTGAATTTGTCCTAATTTTTTAATTTTTGTTTCCAAAAAGTAGTGAATTTGTCTCGAATTTTTTAATTTTCATCCTTAAAAAATAGTAATCTCTAAAAGGTCTTCACTTTGAATTTCTCTCGATTAAAAAAATTTTGGTAATCCTGTACTTTAGCGTGGTAAATAAATTTATGAATGCTTTTTGTTCTAAGCAATAATAACCACAGGAGGGATCTGGGTTAGTTTCACTATCAAAAATTGGATAATCCCATTTTTTTTACTAACCCTGGTAAACTAACCTGGATCCAGATCCTCCACTGTGGTTATTATTGCTTAGAATGAAAAGCATTTGTGAATTTATTTACCATGCTAAAGTACAGGATTACCAAAATTTTTTTACCTAATAATTAGTGATTGCAAAATAAAGGACTCAGTTGAAGATGAACAGAAATTAATAATTTTTTTATTGTTTGAGGCTTTTGTGGGGCTGTAGTTTGCCCACCCCTGATCTAACTTGTCCTAGTAATAAATTTGTAATTTTTGTCTTTATTTTGATATATGCATTTAAATGTGTGGATAATCATCGTTTATTTGATTAGATAAAAAATTTGTTTTGTAGTTATGGTGTTTTTCATTAATGTTTAACCACTTTGAGACTATATGAACTAAGCATAAAGCAGTTTATAAGTACATATTATTATTATTGAAGCTGCAAATACTCCTACAGGTACCAAGTAGGTTATCTTGCTCTGCATTTTTTAAGGAAGCAAGGCCAAATTAACCCCCCAGCCAAAGGAGGCCCAGCATCATATAGGGCCAACTTATTTTACTGAAAATAATTGTTTTTCAAGTTTTGCAATATAATTATTATAATGGTCTAGATTGGGGAAGTCCAACCTTTTTTCATCATGGGTCAAATAATAAATTTAAGTGCATTCAGTGGGCTATAAAATATTAAAATTACATGAATATGAAAATTTTTTACTATTAGATGCCATAAACAAATGACGAGTATTAAAATATAAAATTAAAATTGATTAACTAACTAAATGAAATATAAAACTATTAAAATCATTACATAATTAGTATTAAAAATGACCATCCTGGAGCTGCTTTGAAGTCATAGTTATGCGAATTTCTTTCTGCTTGCATTGACTCAAAATCCCAAGATCTAGAGAAGAGCATTTGTAGTTGCAATTCCAAAGCTGATAAAGCCAGTTGTGGACCAAAGAGTTATTGACAGATATCTCTGCTCTATGTCTCTTGTAAGATCCTCTAGAGGCTTATCTACACCCATGTCAAACCAATTGTTGATCCATTGCTCCCTCAAAAGCAGGCTTAGTTTTGATGTAGAAAGTCAACCATGGATCAAGTCACTTTATTGACAGTAAACATCAATTATTTGATCTGATAGCAGCATATGGCTCTGCCAGGCAATGTAACCTTACATGCAAGCTGCCCAAGACTTCTGCCAGATAAGCACATCGTCAGAATGATCATGGAGTTTGTCTAAAACTGAAGTTTCACCTTTACAACTAGTGACAGCAAGCAAAACAAGATTAGCCATCTGAAAAACAGCATTGCTCAGGGTTAGTCTTGGCTTCCCTCTTTTCAATCTGCCCTCCATGATTTCTAGAAAGTTTACCTACACAGATGATTTAGCATTGTTGCACTCCTCTGAAAACTGGAAGGCCTTTGAGGGAACTTTAAGTAGGACATGACTAATATGTTAATGTATCTTAAGACTTGGCAGTTGAAGCTCAGTCTCACTAAGATGGTGATGGCAGCTTTTTATTTAAATAACAAACATAAGCTTAAATGTTTACAACAGCTTAGACTTTTACTGTTTTGTCCAACCCCTCATTATCTAGGGATAAAAATGAACGGACTGCTCATGTTCTGTCAACATCTAATGACATTGTGCAAAAAACTATATTAGTGTGTCACACTGTTGAGGTAACTTGCTGGTAAGGATGGGATGCTGGTACCAAAACACTGCACACAGCTGCCTTATCTCTGGTCTCCTTAACAGCTGAGTACTGTGCATCAGTCTTGTGTCACAGTGACAAGAAGCAACAAGAAGTGACACTGTTCTTGGTTAACGGTGCAACCCTGGACCCTGACCATTTGTTAAATTTTTAGTAGACCTAAAACCTCTAAAAATGTTTCATCCTCTTTCCACACTTATAATAAATCTACACAATTTTCTTTTTTACCTCAAGTGGCATTGCTGCTACTACTGTAATCTTATTCTAAATCATTCTGCATTGTTTCAAAGGTACTATCTTTACTACCACTGAAGTCATTAGCAACTATCACTTGATATTGTAAATAATGTTTGGAAATGACACATTCAATATTATTTTAATTGTAAAACAATGTGAATACTGAAAATAATGCTTGGTGTAAGCATCTTTATGATAAGCTCACCCCACAAAAGTTTTCAAAGATCAGTGTATTGGACATTACTTGATGCAGCAATCAACTGATTTATTTACTTTCCCCTATTTGTTATTATGACAGCAGTGACATTGAATTCTATACAATTATAAAAATGTAACTGAAAAATTTGAATCAGCAGTGGGGTGCATAAAAACATTAAGTGGGCTGCAGGTTGGACATACCTGGTCTAGGTGTTTAGTTCAATTGATGTTATAAGTACAGGTATTCTGTATTATAATTTCAAAAGCAAAACATTATCTGATATGATTTCATTAACATTTGATTTTCTCATGATTGCAAGTGATTGAAATGAAAAATATATTGTTATCAGTAGTATATTTAGGAAAGGGGTGATTATGCTGTGGCCCCACCCCCTTGGAAAAAATCAGAAACAGAATCAAATTGATGACTTCTTTTGTTTTCAGGACAAAAAATCAAGAAAACCAAGACAAATTCAAAGTGAAGACCTTTTTTTTTACCACTTGAAAAAATTTATCCCCCAAGCATATTTGATTGTGGCTGTATGCCCCCTCCCTCCCTTTCAAAAACCCTTGATATGCCAGTACTTGTATTAACTTTTTGTACAAAGATTTTTTTACAGAGAAATAGAGCCAAGAGTCTTTTTTACTTACTGGAATTAAAATGTCTAAAATGTCTAGTTAAAATGGTCTCATTAAAAATTATGTCTAGTTACTACCATGTGTAACGGCTATCAAACAAAAGTTGGCAAATAAAATAGCAGCACACCTGTGAGTTTGGGGGGGGGCAAAATTAAACTCACACACCACTGTAAGGGAGCACACATTGCAAGCAAACTAGGCACTCAGACTTGAACTTTAAAACTGGCCCTGTATTGAAGTTGCAAAGTGTTTAAATGTCAATGTTAAAATATCATTAATCTGATTGTAATTTCTATTCGTTTTTTCTACCGTATTCATTTGAATAGACCTTTGGCTACTACTTTTTTTTTTTTCTCATTTTGAACATCTGATCAAAGGCGGCTTTATTGACTGCACTTAGTATGAAAACAACATTAAAATGAGCAAGTATAGAAAATGTATGAAAGTATGGAAAATTTTTTCCATTCCATATTCTATACAGAAATTTTCCTTCCATTCCATAATATGCCCTGTCAAAAGCCACAAAGGTTAAATTTTGTTTAGTCTATTTATATTGCCTTAAACAAGTACTAGTCAATCAGCACTAATGAGGTTTTGAAAACTGAAACAGTGACACTGTTTGCTGTTATTGACATTATCAAGCCTTGTAAGCTTAAATAATATTTAATCTTGTATTATCAATTAATAGGCATACCATATTTTTTGAAGGGCCAAACTGGAATGCTTATTAACAGAAAAAATTCTTCCCTAAAAAGTAGTGTGCATTAAAAAAAAGGTCTTCACTTTGATTCAGTGTTTAATTTTTTAATTTTTGTCCCAAAAAAGAAGTGTTCTTTAAAAAAATAAAAAGGTCTGTACTTTGAATCATTCTCAAATTTTATGATTTTTGTCACAGAAAAAAAGTGTTCTCCAAAAAAAAAAAGAAGTTCACTTTGAATCTGTGTCCGATTTCATGATGTTTGTCTCTAAAACGTTAGATCTCTAAAAAAAAAAGGTTTGCACTTGGAATCTGTCTTAGATTTCTGATGGGATTTTTGCAGAAATGGCTGGAACAAAGCTTTGAAAATTAGGACTGTCCTTGCAAAATTGGAGGTATAATAAGCCTATCAGTCAACATTCTTGCAAAAGACATTTAGTGATTTTAGCAAACAACTTAGTCATATCTTTAAAAAAAATGAAAAAAATTTTTAAAGCAAATCATGGTAATTGATTTACATTTTCCAAGTATAACACTTGAGTTGAGAGAATATACGCAGATGATCTTAAAAAAAAAAAAAAAAGGAATATTGATATTTTTATTCTCTATAGTTCTAAAATAAATATGCAAAAATATTGTAAAATATAATATTTAGTTTGGTTAGCAAGCATTTAAATTTTGTTAAGTTTGTTAACAAACTTGATTGAACTCTTTTTAATTTTTGTTAGGACTGATATCCATTGTATTGTTATATAACTATCATTATTAAATTAGTTCTAAATTCATTAATTGCACAGCTGCTTTAAACTCAATCAAATTGTTTGAAGTTTTTGCAAGAGGGTGAAGTTTTGTGTACATACAAAACACACATAAGATGACATTTATGACCAGTACATGTGTAACAAATAAACATTGCATTTCAAATTTGCATTCCATATTATGTTGTCCAGTAACATTATTTAACATTATGAAAAAAATAATTAATACACATATAAAAACAAGTTTTTGCTGTATAAAAATCTTTATTTTATGAAAATAATTATTTTTCTGCTAAATTAGCCTTTGCCAAATTGGATTGCTGCTGAAGAGGGATGCCTCTGAATTTGTGTGGCCAAATTGTCCTTTACCAAATTTGTCTTACTAAATACTGTTGTATGAATACTAGAGAATTGAGCATGCACAAAATTTAGGGATCATACAGGTTTTATCACTTAACTTTTGATTGTTTATATTTGCTGCTTTGTAAAGTTGAATGATGACCTAAAAATAGCGAGAAATTTAACAATTAAAAATTAAACTTCAATTGTTTTAATATTTTCTGTTGATAACTAATAGCTATATTAACATGCCTTGTAAAGAACATAAATTAATAATGAAAGAAATACCACAAGGAAGATGAACAAATTATTAAACAAAACAATTTTTGTGAAATTTCACCATAAACAATGTTATTACACTTTTTAGTGGTATTTCCCATAATTACACTCCAATTATAATGTTGACAAATAATGTTAAAAAAATTGTTTTATCTTAATATTTCACATGATTTTTTTATTTAAAAAAAATTAATAATTTACTATAGACTTATCTTGTTTCTAGGTCTTATCTTCATAATAACTTTTTATTGGTGTACGATTTTTGACAAACTTGAAAGGAATTGTATAGGCAGAATTATCATTTTGTGCTTATTTCTCCAATTTTTGCTTCTGAAAATTGAATTTTCTGAAAAGCCTGAGATGTGTCTTATCAGGTAAAGCTAGGGCTCAACCCTATAGAGATTAGACAGGAAGCAGAAATGTGCCAATTTGTAGTGATTGAAAATCAACTACCATTGTCCTAACCTTGACAAGGCTAACTTGTTTAGGAAAGTACTTTTCAAACAGATACCTCTGCCAAGGACCTGAACAGCTGTGAACACAAACCTTTTTAACTTGCCAACACTTGAGGCAGCATGGAAAAACGTTCTAGGTATTATATCATGAATTTGCAGTGTAACCCTAGTGCAAGGTTTTTTTTTTATATAAGATATTTCGGTCCTTACGTATTATCGGGAGGACCTTTGATTTTTACTTTTTCCTTTTTTTCACAGTACGTATTAAGGGTTTATTGGTTAGTATGAAGATCTTTGATTTACCGCGCACTGAGGATTAGGGTTAGGGTTAGGGTTAGGGTTAGGGTTAGTAACCCTAATTTACTTTAATAATAAGTAACCCTATTTACTTTAATTTTTGAGTCGTTTTTTTAAAGGTCCTCCCGATAATACGTAAGCACCGATATTTCCTTCTTGACTGATTGCTTGCCACAGCTTTTGAGCACAGTCTGCCCAGGTTTAAAGTTGTCATCTTGTGAACTACATTTTGCCTGGTCTCTATCTGCAAACCTCTTTGGCATAGATATTCCTAACAGGATAGATAAAATATCCAACCAACACAGCTTTACAGGTTACCAAGACAAGCAAACTTTTCCAACATGGTAAGGTAGTGATTCATAGAAAAGAGAGTTGCTTTTATGAACATTGTCTTAAAGAATTTTAATGTGCATATATTTAAGATATGTGCTTTGGATTTAAATGCTTAATTTTTATTAATATTATTTTAATTTATACTAGCTGGCAATGTCAAGTGAATACCACAAAAAGTCTTCACTTTATTCTTGAAAAAAAAAGCCATTTTTTGGGTAAACATATATTGATCCCTTTTTTTGGTTCTTCACTTAATGTTGCCACTAAAAACAGTTACAGCTTGTAGAGTTTGATCTTTCACTGCTGGTAATTAGCTGTACCTTTTTTTTGGTCAGATTGGATGGTAACTCTTTGTGTAGGGCTGATATAGCAGAATTATTGGGATTTAATAATTTTTTACAGCTGAGTTTTTTAACCTCCTAATAAAATGTCAGTATGTCACTATTTGGCAGGATAATTTTGGCAGAAACCAAATTGGGTATGTCATTATTTGACAAGGTAACTTGGAGGAAAAATTTTTAATTTTAATTTCTGCTCTCATGGTTAATGATTGTAACACTGGGTAAAGTTAAACAGTGGAATTCAGCAAAAAAATTGGTTTTATATGTGTAATTGATCTTTTTATAATATAACTGAACTAAATAATTTGTAGGTCAAATTTAAACACACAATGCGTATTTGTTACCTGTGTGCTGGTCATAACATGATTCTTTGTAATATTACAAATTTCACTTGCCTGCAAAAACCTAAAACTATTTTGTTGGTTTAATGTCAGCTGTGCAGTTGTTGACTTCTGGAATAAATTAATTATAATATTTCTATACTAGTCTAAACAAGAAAATTACAGCACAATAAGGCTTGTTGATAAATTTCAAACAATAGCAATAATGCAACTATCATCAAGGCAGAAAAGTAGATCAAGTCAAACATCAAAGCTTACAGAAGAGTACACAAGGCAGTTTAAATTATGCTGTAAACCACTGTTAAAAATATAGCAGAGAAGAATTATTTGAGAGGTGAAGAACCAATAGAAAAGCATGTTATCAAATAGTATTTTAACTGAAAGTACGAGGTCTGTTCAAAAAGTATCCGACTTTTTTGTATAAAGCACACAACACAATAAATTTTGCAAGTTTTATTCAATCTCCTTCAAAATATTTCCCTTGGTGGTTCACACACTTATCCCAGCGCTTCTGCCACTTCTCAAAACACTTCATAAACTCCTCCCCCGGAATGCTCTGAAGCTCCTCCGTCGCTTTTTTCATAATGTCTTCTCTTGACTGAAATCGCCTCCCTTTCAGAGTTGTTTTTAGCTTAGGGAACAGCCAGAAATCACACGGTGCTAAGTCGAGAGAGTAAGGAGCCTGTCTAATAAGTGGCATGCTGTTTTTGGCTAGAAAAGCTTGGACCACATGTGCAGAATGAGCGGGAGCATTGTCGTGGTGAAGCTGAAAATTCTTTGCTGCCCACATGTTTGGCCGCTTTCTTCGCACAGCATCACGAAGGCGACGTAGAATCTCCAGGTAGTACTCTTTGTTGATTGTTTGACCTTCTGGTGCGTATTCATGATGCACGATGCCACGGGAATCAAAAAAACAGGTCAGCATAACTTTCACATTGCTGCGGACTTGCCGAGCTTTTTTTGGGCGTGGTGATTCCGGATGCTTCCATTGTGATGATTGAAACTTGGTTTCTGGGTCATAACCATAAACCCAGGTCTCATCACCAGTGATGATTATCTTGATAAATTCTGGGTCATGATTTGCAACATCCAGCATGTCCTCCGAAATTTCCTTCCGGAGTTCCTTCTGTTGCTCCGTCAGCAGCTTGGGGACAAATTTAGCCGACACTCTCCGCAGGTTCAAATCCTCAGTTAGGATTGAATGAACTGAGCCTGTGCGTATTCCCATTTCTGCAGCAATCTCTCGTACTGTTAAACGACGATCCTCCAACACTTTTTCACGAACCTGATCCATCGCCTCCTCGTTTCGGCTTGTGGATGGCCTTCCTGAGCGAGGATCACTTTCCACTGATGCACGGCCATCTTTAAAGCGTTTAAACCATTGCTTTATCTGAGTTGGGCTTAAGGCCATTTTCAAAAGCTTGTTGAATCTTTTGAATTGTTTCAACTTGAGTATCACCAAGTTTTTGACAAAACTTGATGCAATACCTCTGTTCGATGCGTTCTGTCATTGAAATAAAATTTTCTGAAAATCAAAAAACCGATGAACACGTACTACACGCCTGCACTAAATGCTTTACACAGAGAGATACGAATGACGAATCGGCCTGAAACGCTTCACGATTACGCGTGAATGTGTGTGTGTGCAGCCACGCTTTGCACGGGCAGTTTGCTCATACCTTATTGGCGAGAGGGAAAAAGGTCGGATACTTTTTGAACAGACCTCGTATAATTACCTATCAAAAATATTTGTAACTGGTTTAACATATTTAATCATTGCTATATTTTTTGTTGTTGTTATTTTAGTTCTTTTTTGACTTTTCATTGTTTTGCTTTTTTTGTATTTGTTTTTCAGATTTTTAATTACTCCCTGACAAGCCTAATAGGCAAAACAAACTCTTAGAGCTAATAAATAAATAAAATATAGTTGAAATAATATTGTTTTAACTTAACTGCCATTGAGCATTTTTCTGATGTGTGCTGACCAGAAAAAAATTGGAAAAAAATGCTTGTTATGATCTCATGACTTTTATACATTAACAAAATTCAAAGCTGGCATTTTTGTAGTACATTGTTGTATTTTTTTATAAAAAAAATCACATAAACACACTGTTAAAAGTCCTTGGTTTAAAGTTTAAACTATTTAAGTACCTTTTTTTAATTCAAATATTCAAAATTAAGCCATTAAAAATTAGAATAGATTGATATTGATTAAAAACATTCTTAAATTAAAACATATTTTTAAATCAAAATTTTCACATACCGTACTGGCCAGAATGGACGGGACACATTTAAATTTTTCTTAATTTTTGTATACAAACCACACAGTTTAATCCAGGGGTTTTCAACCTATGTGCCATGGCCCAGTAGTGGGCCACAGTGGTTTTTTTAGTGGGCCATGGAGCATAAATCAAAATGAAAGCAATATGTATAATATATATGTATAATTAGGCTTGCCATCCGTCCCATTTTTTAGGCATTTTTCTGGCAGTCAACCACATGAAGATTTTTTTTTTTTTTTAGAGAACACTATGATTTTGGGACAAAAATAGGGAAAATTGACAGCAATTCCAAGTGAAGACCTTTTTTTTAGAGAACACTATGATTTTGGGACAAAAATAGGGAAAATTGACAGCAAATCCAAGTGAAGACCTTTTTTTTTTAGAGAACACTATGATTTTGGGATGGGAATTTAATTTTGTTGACCAAAGTGGGTTGGTTGTGAAGTTAACTTGGGTTGAAAAATAGGCCACAGTACAGAAAAGGTTGAAAACCACTGGTTTAATCAAACAAACTTATTTATTGAAAAATGTAGCTGCAATCTGTCAACTTCTCATTACAACTTATATGTAAATCGTTATTGTTTAACACAGCTTGGATACGTTTTGGCATTAAAAGACAGAGTTTTTCACAATATTCTGGTGTGATTTCTTTGACTCATGTTTTTTTAATGACTTGTTTCAAATGGGTAAGTGAACTAGGATTATGTGCGGCAACCTTCTGCTTTAAAATAACCCAACAGTTCTCAATGGGATTGAGATCTGGAGAATTTCCTGGCCAAGGTCCTAGAATCTGAATCCGGCTATCAGCAAGCCATTTTCCAGACAGATTTTGTTCAGTGGCAAGGAGCTCCATCATGTTGGAAATGACTACAGTGATATATTTCCATAAAATTTGGTAATTTTTTCTTCAACACATTCAAGTACACTGCTCCATTGATGGAAGTTCCTTCTGGCATGAACCACAAACCACACCCTCCATTTGCCCAAATAGCCCCCATACCATAACTTTTGCAGCATTTTTTACTGTGGGAATGATGTTTGGAGGTCGTCGAACGTGTCTGCAAAAAGCATAAAACTGGAATATTTGAGATTCATCTGAAAACATAACCCAATTCCATTGCTCAGGTGTCCATGCTTGATATTTGTTACAAAAAGCTAATCTGTCAGCAATGTTTTTTGGAGACAATTTTGGTTTTTTGGCTGGTTTGTATGATTTCAAATTAGCCCGAAATAACCTTCTGCAAATGGTCCTTTCGTTGGGAAGTGCACTAGCAGTAGTTGTATCTTGTGGTAAAGCAGCGTGAATGGCTTTGGATGTTTTTCTGGGTGGTTTTTTAGCAGACAAAATTATGGCATCATCCATATGCTTAGTGGTGCATTTTGGACGTCCCTTTGGTTTTTCATAGCCATATCTTCCAGTTGACTTGAAGTTGTTGACTGATCTTGCTACTCACGTGCGAGCTAATTTCAACCTGGTAGCAATTTGGCGAATGCTGTACCCTTCTTCACACAATACTTTAATTTGTGCATGATCCTCCACTTTAATTCTTTTACCAGTCATACTTTAATGTTAATGATATTGATATTATAAGTTAAAATTTACTATCTGAAATAATATAAAAAAATACTAAAAATCATTGTTTTTGTTAAATCAACACAAATAATGCTTCGTAAGAAAATTAACAAAGCATAAAATATGAGCTTCAATGTGTGATAGCCACTCATGTAAGCCAAAAGAACAATTAATCAATTTATAATAATAAATTAGTCCAAAACTGCAAAAATCATGGTGTCCCGTCCATTTTGGCCAGTACTGTATATCAGCAAAACAACTAAAGGTAAAAACAAATTTTGGTATTGCAGTGTACTTTAAATAAGTTTTTATACTAAAATTCAATTGTAGTGTAATATTGCTTTCATGACTTAAAAAAACTGTTTTGCAGTTGTATCAGTGACAAAATCTTTTTGTAATATAGCAACTACAACATTTGTAATAGAAAAGCTTTTTTACCATGTGATGATCTGATTGTGCCATATAACACAGTATGTTTATTTTTCTTAAAAATTCAACATTTAATAATTATTATCCCAAATTTTTATTTTATTACATATTCTATCAGTAAAGGCTTGTTTTCAGTATGAGCACTGGCAGAAGTGTTTTTTGTTTGTTTTATTGTTTTTTGCTTCTCTTAGCACTAAAGTGCAGAAGAAAGAGTAAAAAATCAATACCAATGCTTGTAGTGGAAATAAGCCCTAATTGTAATATTAAAACTGTGTGCTTTTGACAAAAAGAACATTCTGCCAGAGCAGAATCCTGAGCGATGAACAAACTAACATTAGGACAGACATTATCTGTTTGTGCTTTTGTTTTGTGTTTGACTGCATTTCCTGTTTCGGGTGCAAATTACTAATCCTTGTGAGTGACAAATACACTTCCATTTTTAAACATTTGTTAACCAAACTAAATATTTCTATTTGGAATACAGATGAATCTGGTAGATTGCATAGCCAATTTGCCAAGCTTTGTTATGCAATTCACTGGATTATGTGTTTATTTGAAAGCAATAAAAATGAGCAAGTAACATACAACAAAGAAAAAAGGCAGGTTCATGCACTTTCTCAACTTATTAAAGAAACACACAAATTAATTTTGCAGAAAACACGTATTGTTTAATCATGTGAAATGTTTTTCAATTGTTTTTTTTTTTTGTGTCCTATTTTGGATCTCATTTTCTAAACAAAAAAATATTTTGTCAGATAGCAATAAATCTTTTGGCTTGGTCCTGCTTCTATCATTTTAAAAGTAAAATTTTGCACTGCACATTGCAAACTATGTAGTGTTGAAATGAAATCACCATGTATGTTTACAATTAAATAAACTGTCATTGAACAATGAGGGTAATGTGTTGTTTTCAATTGACAGTGGTCACTAGTGATGGGCATTCCAGAATAATTTGCTATTCTTAAATAATTAAATTGAATCGAGAATTTCTAATCCTATTCTAGAATAATTTTTCAAAACTTTGAAAACATGAAGCTATACATTTTATCTTTTACTCAACAAATGTAACAATAACACATATACAATATATTAAATTTACAACTTGTTCTTGTTGGAATGCAAAATGTTTAGCATTTCCAAATTTATTCCAATCAAACAAGATCTTAAAGCTGATGCAGTTAAATTTGCACAGGAAAAGTTTTGCTCTGCTGATGCAGATCTAATGGGAATAGCCAAATACTTCAAACAAGCTCAGCAAGAAGAGGGTAAGATGCTTGCTGGACTGGCTGCATGTGTGATAAAAAAGAGAGAAAGCAGTATTGTGTGTGAATTAAAAAAGCTAGCTTATCACAATAAAAAAAAGATAAAAAGAAGAGAAAAAGCATTCATGTATGAAGTCAAAAAAGAGCAACTTGTGCATCTTAATAAAGAAAATAACTAGAAACAAAGAAAGATGAAAAGAAGAGACAAAGCAGCGCATATGCGAATCAAAAAAGAGTAACTTGCACATCTAAATAAAGAAAAAAACTAGAAAGAAAGAAAAATAAAAAAGAGACAAAGCGGTACATATGTGAGTCAAAAAAGAGCAACTTGCACATCTAAATAAAGAATAAAACTACAAGTAAGCAGTATTGTTTGCAAAATTGCAAGTTAAAAGAGCAAGCATATATAAATTTTGAATTGTGTGAGGTGTTATTGTTTTTGTTTCTTTTGTTTACTTGCTATTTAAATATGATTATCATTTTGGTTTCAACTATTTGAAATAAATTGACTTTTCGGATGCAAATCTTCCAGGATTTTAATTTGAAAGATTTGAAATTCTAGAATGCCCATCCCTAGTGGTCGCATGTTGTTTTCAATTGACAGGGTCATGTGTTGTTTTCCATCAGTTAGAAATGTAGAAACTCTTGTTGTTTTAATAAGATGAAGATGCGCGGCAACACTTGAGCAACTTTGATATCGCATTATTTTGTATCAACTGCTGTCTACCCATGAATATGCAGCGAGAGTATTCTGTGTGTGTGCTCACATGTATTTTCAGTCAGGACTGTTTGGTTAATTAAATAAATAGCTTTGAATTTATTTAATTAACCAAATTATGCAATAAACCAATATGTGATTAACTGAAGTGTTTTCTTTGCAAATGATTGGCTTTGGTTTGGGATTTCTGATCCTTATTCGATAAAGCAAATTATGTGATTATATGAAATGCAAATATCCAGATTCATCTGTATTAGAATTAGTGATGGGACAATCAATTGGAATCAAGAATTGAAAAATTTGAAGAATTTTTAGGAATTGTAATTGGCATCGTCATCAAAAAATTTTTCATGAAAATTTTAATTCTTGAAAATGATTCTTAATTTATTCATGTATTTTTCTTTTTTTATATACACTACAGGCCAAAAGTTTAAGTCCACCCCTTGAATTTTCATGCGTTTTCTGTCTTCATTTACTCCAGTTTCTGTCTTTCACTGAAGTGAATACTGTATACCAAATTTTGAAATCCCCAATTTTTTGGCAATAAATCCTTGTGAAAATCCCTCTGCAGCAAGAATATCTATCCTCACCCTCTGTTCAATTGATAACTGCTTTTTCTTGGCCATTTTATAAGAAGGGCTCCGTAAATAGTTAATAATAGATGAAAACTACTGTAAATACAGTAGTATTTTCTACAATGTTTTCTTATCAATTTTTATCTCTGTAAAAGAAAAAAAGGATATTAAATTAGACAAACACCTTCTGAAAAGTAGAGAATATGGATTAACTTCATTATTACTAAAAATTTAAGGAATAAGCAATAAGCAAGGAAGAAGTCAGGATAACCCTCACAAGGAGCTTATATTCAAACTCAATTGAAATGGCAGCGAAATCCAATAAAAGTTAGTCAGGCTTTGTTAAAACATTTTGTCGATCTTCATTATACAAGGGTTCATTGTTTCTGATGAAAATTATTTGCCAATACAGACTGATTTAACTGCTTTTTAAAAATTCAAGGGGTGGACTTAAACTTTTGGCCTGTAGTGTACCTCACTAATATTGAGCATGCATATTTATGAAAAAAGACATTTATTTTTTAAAACCTTTTACGAGGGTCAGTCAATAAGTAATGAGACTTTCTCAATTACTTTGGTGTTCTTGGAGTTATGCAACTGAAATTTTATGTGATGATTATGAATGGAGTTGTCATCTTATTTACAACAAAACTTGTTTATTTTCAGATTACTGTAGGTGTGACGATAAATTGAAATGACTACTAGGCTAGGAAACAGCTCATGCTTGGAACAAAGAGGAGTCATCAGATTTCTGTTGGCAGAGAGTGTAAAATCATGTGAGATTCTGTCTAGAATGCAAAGACAATATGGTCCTTCCTGTATGTCTAGAGCAAACTTCTACAAATGGGTGCAAGCATTCAAAGATGGACGCGAAAGCATTACTGATGATCTGAGAAGTGGAAGACCTGTGGATGTCTCTACCCCAGAAGCAGTACAGGCAGTTGAAGACCTGATCAAATCTGATAGAAGGGTCACTTTAGATGAAATTGCTACAAACTTGGACATCTCCCATGGCACAGTGTACGCAATTGTGCGTGAGAAGCTGCGTTTTTCAAAAGTCAGCTGTCGCTGGGTTCCAAAGATGTTAACGGATGATCACAAAATGCAGCGCCTGATGGCTTCCAGAGCATCACTACGCAGATACAGAAAGGAGGGAGATGTATTTCTATCGAGAATAGTGACAACTGATGAGACCTGGGTCTTTCATTATGAACCTGAATCGAAACGACGATCAATGGAGTGGAAGCATGTTTCTTCCCCAGTGAAGAAAAAATTCAAATCTCAGAAAAGTTTAAGGAAAGTCATGCTCACTGTGTTCTGGGACAGAAATGGGCCGATCACTATCAGTTTCTTGGAAAGGGGCAATACTGTGAACTCAGAGAACTACTGTGAGCTGCTAACTCAAGTGAAAAAAGACATTAAGAGCAAACGGAGAGGACTTCAATCAAGAGGTGTGATTCTCCTTCAGGATAATGCAAGGCCCCACACAGCAGCAAGAACCCTAGCCAAAATTGAAGATTTAGGCTGGAAACTTCTAACACACCCACCCTACAGCCCAGACCTTGCACCATCTGATTTTCACCTCTTCGGCCCACTCAAAGAGAGTATGAGGGGAATTCACTTCCAGACTGATGAAGAAGTGAAGGCTGCTGTGAGCAACTGGCTAAGGACCCAGTCCACGGAATTCTATGCCAAAGGAATAGACAATCTAATATCAAGATGGAACAAGTGTGTTGCAAAGGAGGGAGACTATGTTGAAAAATAAAAAAGCATTTTTTGATTACCAGTCATTGCAAACTTGAGTTATTAAAAAAGTCTCATTACTTATTGACTGACCCTCGTATTATAATCAAGGGTTGGTGGTGAATTGTCAATGACAAATTGTTACCAACCATCACTAACTTGAAAAGTGCATTTCCACTACAAAAGCTTTGACATGGTACTAGGAGTACATATTTTTAAGAAAGATGGTAAAAAGTTAAATGCTTTTAACAAGTTTAAATGTAATACTAAGACAGTGGAGAATTAGATTAAAAAAAAAAGGCTCTGAGCTTAGTTAGAGATGTGAAAGTAAAAACAGGTGAACAACAACACTGGTTGCTTGTTACTGACATGGTATGGAAAAAAGTAGTAATGGGATGATTAATCAGAATTGAGAATTAAAAGAATCAAAGAATTTTTAGGAATCAAAAGCAAAAGATTTTTTATAAAAATTTCTATTCTTGAAAACAATTACTAATTTATTCATGTATTTCCTTTTTTTCATATATCTCACTATCATTGAGCATGAACATTTTTTTTTATGAAAATACATTTTTGTTTTTTTAACAATATATATATTTATAATAATTATAATCATTGGTTGGTGGCAAGTCATTACCAACCATCACTAACTAAAAAGGCTCATTTCCACTATGAATGTAGAATGGAGCATTTTTTGTTTGTTTTTTGATTTTTTTACTTCTTTATGTGCTTTAGCATGAGGCAAGCAAAAAAAAATTAATGAAACAAACAAAGAATACTCTATTCCATGCTTGTAGTGGAAACAAGCCCTAACAACAATATCATTACTAACCCCAGCTGGCAATGGCTAATTATCAGTGGCAAATTGGTGGCAGCAAACATTTCCATCCAGTATATATTTATCTGCAAGAGTAAATTGATCTTACTTGCAAAATAGTCAATGAAAAGATCAGGGCAATTTAACAATGTTTAAAAAAACCACAACAGTCTGTTTCATCCTATGGAATCCTCAGGTGATTACTTATTCAAATCAGTTAGTTGCTTTATTTGAATAAGTAAACATTTGATAAATTCATAGAATGAAATTGACTGTTGCAAAGTTTAAACATTAATAAAATAACTTTTATGTTATACATCTATCTTTTTTTTCATTTATTAAGCAAAAACATCTCTACAGCCTGTTTTATCTAATTAAGAAATTAAGAATGGATGGAACAGGCTGTACAGTTTTTTAATAAATGAAAAATTAATGTATTTGTTCTGACTTTCATTAACCCTTTTAATCCTGAATTATTTTTTAGTGAAAAAAAAAATTTTTTTCCAGTCTATGTTGTTGTTATTTAACAATGTTATGTAAAAATAAATCATATTTTTGTTTCTTTAAAGAGATATTCTTAAGAGGACTATATGTCCTTAAAGGACTTTAGAGCAACTTTTCTTTTTCTCTAAGTTGCCATGCTGCCATATATGTACTAATCAGTTTTTTGAGTACTTTTCTAGTATTTTCTAAAACGAAATGTAACTAGGTAAACCTTAATTTTTAAAGATTGGAAAGTAAAAAATTGTGGATTTTAAAAAGCTATTTTTTTATTGTATGAAATTGAAAAGCAAGTTTTTATTTTCTCAAACAGCCTAAATTCACATTTCATCTTGTGCAATGCAAGAAAATATTCTGTTGTTTTGCCCAGTCATTTTATTAAAAGTCATTTACCCAAGCAAACAGGTTTAATTCATACATGAATTTGTTATGAAAGGCCCCAATGTTCTGGTGAGGAATTTAAGCAATTCTGTTTTGCTTGTCACACTAATTACCAACACTTTCAGGCAGATGAACAACAAATGTTGACCAAAACAGCTAGACCTAGTATCCTCCCAATTTATAGCTGATATTGCTGTGCAATCTATAGCTGCTTTCAAAATATCCTTATTGCTTATAACTTCTATAATAAAGTTCAGAGTCAGACTTTATTTTTGGGAAGATAGTCTACATGCCTCCTCAGACCCATTAGCAAGGCAAATATATGAGTATTTGGATGAACATAAACTAGGTGTCAAAAAACAGCTCGATATTTTTGTTTAAAGGTATGAATTGTGCAAGCTGCAGAACAACATTTAACTTTTTGTTACATCAGGTACAGTTTGATTATCATCTGGAGTAATGTATCTGTTAAATACTAGAAAATTGTAAATAACTTTTGCTTTATTGCATACCAAAACAAAAAATAAAACCTTAATTTGTATGCCAAAACAGAAAATTCCAATTTGTATGGTATTTTTGATATGTATATTGTATAAGTGTTGATTTCTCCATAAAAAATATAATTAGGTGGAATTGGAATGCTCTTTCATCATAAGGTTGTGGCATGATGGGAAATTATGGGCCTTGCAATCCAAGATTATTCATTTGCTTCTTACCCAAGGCTTTATGCTGGAGATTATAGTACAAATTTTTTTTGCTGCACAGGAACTAGCTGCATTGGTAATGATGTCCACTTAAGCACTTTTGATCTGATACTCTGCCAAAAAGTTCTAAACAAAAAAATTAATTTTTTTATTTATTATAAAATACATTTTTTAAGATCAGCATTTTTATTGCTTGTAAGGTAAAAAATAATTTAATTTTTGCCATCTATTTTTATTCATTACACTGCTATCATTCTATACACTGCTTACAAAATGTCATTTGAAAAATTTGTATTTGAGTGTATTTTTTGAGCTCATAACACTTATTATGACATATATGTCCTGTTTGAAAATTATTGAATAAAAAAAAAAAAAAATCTGAAAAGAAAATAGTTTTTAAAGTAAAAAAAAAATACATATCTTTACTAGAATTTATTACTTTAAAAATGCTATTTCTATAAAATTAGAATTTTTAGTAAACATTTTTTAAAAAATTTCTTTCATGTGATATGTAACACAGAGTGGCCCATAAAATATATTTGTGTAAAAATTAATGCATGTGAAAGTATTCTAAACTTTTTCTAAGGCAATTTTTTGAAGTTTCGAAATTTATATATGTTATTGAAAGGGGACACATATGTCCTAATAGGACGTAAAGGATTAAGCACTCTACAAAAACATGTTGAATAATTTTTTCCTAATTTTTGTATATTGCATGAGTTTCCTATATAATTTTGCAATATACAGTCAGACCTCATTAATCCAGGCCACTTTATTTTGTCATAAAATGTCAGTTTAGCAGGGTATCTGGATTATCGATAAGCAAAAAATGCAGTATGCACCCACCTTACTCCAATTCAAAGTGTCAAGTTTCTGGTTGGACAATAGCTAAAACAAAATTATATTTTTGTGTAATTCAGTCCGGTGTCAAACCCCTAGAACTACTGTATTGAAGACAAATACTCTAATCACTAGGTTATTTCGGCGATCTTATTTTATCCTTACTTATAAAATGCATTAACATTGCAAGATGATCAGAACAGAAACTTAATGTAAAATTAAGACAAACAATTTTTACTTAAAAAAAAGTCTGTTATCCTGTGCCAGTAACTCTTCACTTAAAGGTTTTATGTTTTCATAGCCCATGCATGGTCAAAACGATTTGTGAATCATTTTTGCTTCACTCATAATAATCCAGTTTGTCAGATTTCAATGCAATTAATTTAACACATTTGTTCCAAAACTTTTGTGTCGGAGTTGGACAGCAGGGTTTCCAAATTAAAGAAATAAAATGCAAAGGAAAAAATTTGTTTTTGGCAGTTTTGTGTCAGATGACAAGGATTCCAGTTCTTTGGAGTCTGGATTAATGAGGTCTGACTGTAGAGAGAGAGAGAGAGAGAGAGAGAGAGAGAGAGAAAGAGAGAGAGAGAGAGAGAGAGAAAAAGAGAGCAAGAGTGAATTGATCTTCATAGCAGAGTGCTCAATAAAAAAATCAGAGCAATTTTGTACAAAATTTTTTAAACTCTGTTTTAAAAAACCTCAACAGTCCATTTCATTCATATTAAGGTAAGAAAAGGGGAGTCAGGTCACCTTAATATAAATGCATAACCTTTGTACTTGCATTTACTATATTTTGAGTAATTTTTTTCCTATGTGGCATAAAATTTGAAACGCTTAAATAATATTTTTAGTTTTAGAAATGATTTAAAATTTTCAAATGACCTCTTATAATTATGTTTTGCAGAACTGCAATTTATTTATTGAAGTATGATTGACTTAACATACTATGTTTTCATTACTAATGATCATATTCTTTATTTTTCCAGTAACCACTGGACGATTTTATAAAATGATACAGACTGTTGTGATTTTTTAAAAAGTACTTAAATAAATTTTGTATGGTATATTCAAATATTTTTTTTTCAAATAGAATCTTATCAATTGAATAAAGATCAAGATTCTATTTGAATAAAGATGCAGTAGATGTTTGTGGTTTTTCAAAACAGTAATTAAACTAAATTTTGTATTAAAATATTGCACTTATCATTGGGCACTCTGCAAGAAAGATTGATTCATTTTTTCAGTATGTGTATATTCTTCAATTTACAATGGCTAATGGTGAACAATTTAAAACAATTAAGGGTGAGACACTGTACATCAATTATCCAACTGATTAAACAAGGTGCTTTAAAAAAATTTTTTTATTAATCTCTTAAAAAAAACATAGTGAATTTTAATTAACAAGAATTGGAATTGAAAAAATTGGCATCATCCTATCACTAATTATAGAATAATTTGGAATATTAGAATGTGTTTTTGTTTCAATAAACTGGAACAAATATTTTTATTTGGATATTGGAATATGTCAAATAATATACAAATATGACACCATTCAAATTTCACAATGTTTGGTGTATTGACAATAACTTTGCTATATTTATCTTTACCCACAGCATCACAATCATTAACCATAATAGCAGCAAAACAAAAAGTAATAAAGTTAAATTAAAATTAGTTATTTTCCCACCCTTGTCAAATTCATTCCACCAAGTATGTTTGCTTTGACCCAATTTGATGGCAATCTAATTCTTCAAGACCAATTCAAAAAGAAATAATTAATTTTGATTTAAGTTTAATGGTTTTTGCTTTCTGCTGTCATGGCTAATGATTGTGATGCTTGGGGTAAAGATAAACAGAGGAATGCTGCAGGAGAATTGCTTTCATTAAAGTAATTAATCTTTTTATAATATAACTGAACAAAGCAAGTTGTAGTCTAAATTTGAAGTTGCATTGCTTATTTGTTACCCACTTGCTTGTCATAAATGTCATCTTTTGTTATGTCACAAATTTCACATACCTTGAAAACTTGAAACTATTTATTTCCATTATTGGCAGGTATGCAGCTATTGATTTCAGAAATAAATTTACAATGATAGTATTAGGTAAATAAAAAAGAATAACAACAGTACAATCAGGTTTGTTGTTAAACTTGTAACAATACTGAAGAGTATATAAGACGGTTTAGCAAAAGAATATATAAAGCAGTTTAAATTATGCTGTGAACCACTGTTAAAAATATTGCAGTGAAGAATTATAATCAAAAGAAAAGCATGTCATCAAGCAGTATTTTGACTGACAGAGTAATCAACTGATAGAAAAAGATTTGTAACTGGTTTAACATATTTAATTATACTCGTATTTTTCTTGTTGTTTTTAAATTCTTTTTCTGACTTTTCATTGCTTTTTTGTATTTGTTTATCAGATTTTGATTATCCCCTGACAAGCTCAATATGTGAAACAAACTGTTAGAGCTAATAAATAAAATAAAATATAGTTGAAATAACTTCATGCTTTGATAGTTTAGTATATTAACTGCTCTGACTTAACTGTTTTTGACTTAACCTTTTTCTGATGCATGCTGACCAAAAAAAAAAATTAATGGAAACATCTGCATATGTAATGTTTGTTAGGATATTTATGGCTTTCAAAGGCTTGCAAAACTTCAAACCTGACTTTTTTGTAGTACATTATTAAATTTTTTTTTGAAAAATCAAAGAAACACACTATGTTAAATGACCTTGGTTTAAAGTTCCTTTTTATTTTTGGATTGTGTAAATGATACTTTTTGTTTCTAATTTAATGATATATTTTTTTATTTTTCATTTAGCTCATATCAAAAAATAATTATAAAAGCTTAAAAAAATAAATAAAATTTATTAAATAGTATTAAATTGATTTTCTAAACTTTTCATTAGATCCAATCAAATTGTGCAATTTTATTAAATTAGTGAAAAAATTAAATGCTTGCTTTCAACTAAAATTTTTTTATGGGAACAGTAGATACAGAGAGATTATACTCTAGTTTTTGCACAGTGGCTTAAGTTTTGTCTTACTTTTAAATAGCCTCATAACTTTTCTTTCGATGAAAATTTTTTAATAATTGAAATTTTAATTTTATTTTTGAACTATTGATTGTTATTTGAAAACTTTTATTTTTATTAAATAAATAGTCAATATTTAAATAACAAAGCTATGAAATTTGATAAATCAAAGCATACTCTTAACAAGTAACAATTTTAGATTTATAAATAGTTTGTCGGTAATATAGAATTTCAAAATGGCATAGCCAGAAGCTTTTCATTTTACAGTTTTCAATGGCAATCATGACAGCAATGGAAGTAAAGAACCATGCATATTACAACTGTACAGCCATTCAGACGGTGGTTCTGAAATAGTGTGCCTGGGTGCACTGGTTTGCTCCAAAGAATTTTTGAAAGCAAAGGTTGTATTGTACCATTTGCTTACAAATGCTGCTTGTTTCATTCTGACAGTATGGTAGTTATAAGTTTTTTTTTTTTGCAACCAGATACTGGTCCACAAGTTTTGCACATGTTTAAAACATGTAGCAAAAGTGGCTGGAACAGCAGGTTAACACTGGCACTAGCTTTCATCATGTGGCAATAGGAAATATAACATTACAGGTGATGGTGACTAGATGAGTCGTGTCTTGTGAACCGCCATAAAAAGTAATCAGAATGATTACATTGATATAATTGTCTTTGTTAAGAATAATTCACCCACAGTAATGAATATGTCTTTTAAAAAGAAAAGTGACATTGATGAATGTAGTCTTGAAAGCAAGCAAAGCTTAAGTGTGGAAAGCTGTTCTAGTAAGAAAGCAAACTGAAACCAACTCATAAATACAATGAAAGTTAATTAAGCTTTAGGTTTTTTAGACTGAAAATGTTCATAATCTGCTGCCAGTATGTTTGGTTTGTGAAATAAAAACATTAAATTAATCATGCTCCCTATTTAACTTGGTAAACATGTTAAAAGTAAACACTCACAAACAAACCAACAAGATATATTTTAATAGACAAGCTCACAAGATGTCCACGTATTTCAAAAGAAATATTCCAAAACAGCAAGCAAAAGCAGCTGATTCTTTTTGAAGTTCAATGACAGTTTCAGATAAAGCTCAAATTGTTTCTTACCAAATCTCAGAACTGCTTGCTCAAAATATGAAAGCTCATACTTTGAGTGAGTCACTTATTTTGCCTGCTTGCTAAAAAATTATCAGTACAATGTTAAGAAATGAAGCAGCTATGAAAATAAACAAAATACCACTGTCAAATGATACTGTCCATGGGCATTTTTGAAAATGTCTTTTGAGATTGAGAAAAATGTGTGTGGTAATATACTCCAGTGTTATGATTTTGCATGGCAAGTTGATGAGTCAACCAACATTACCAACAAGGTGAAACTCATAGCATTCATTTGTTTCATTAACAAAAATCAAATAACAAATCAATTTTTTTTTTGCAAAGAATTAAGTCTGCTACAAATGGTAAGGATATTTTTAACATCTTGATAACTACCTTATGAATAGCAGTTACTGTGGAAATTGTGTGTTGGGATATGCGCAGATGGAGCGCCTATGATAGGCTGCAACAAAGGTCTTGTTTCTTTTATAAAAGAAGAAAATAAGATTGTTATTGTGACTCATTTCTTATTTTATGGAAAGGCTTTGATGTCAAGAGCATTAGCAAAGTATTTAAGAGAGGTCTTACATCAAGTTGTTCAAATGACTAGCTGATAAATCACACCTATTTGAAGATTTGCACCAATATAGAATCTTAACACAGACGGCTACTTTTATACACTGATGTGAGGTGGTTGTTGAGAGGCAATTAACCTGTGTAGGCAAGTTACAATAAGAACTTATCAGGTTTTTTGAAGCACTAAAACAATTGCATTTTTAAATACTCCTCCAATGTAAATTTGGAATCGCAAAGTTACAATATTTGACATCTATTTTTCAGCATCATAATTTTTTGAACTCTATCATTCAAGAGAAAGATAAAAATATGCTCACATCTACTGACAAAATGATAGTGTTTCAGAGAAAGCTACAGATTTGAAAAAGAACAGTGATGGAAGGTAATTTCAAATATTTTCATTGGTAAGGAATAATTTCAAAATTAAAATTCTGCCAATGATAGTTGAACATTTAACAATTTTAGAAAAAAACGAGTTATACTTTTCCATCAATTAACACTACACAATTTGGCTTCATTAGAAACACTTGTAAAAACTGTAATATATTCTAGTTTAACCCCAATTAAAAAAGAAAAGGTAGCTGGGATTGATGATTAAATACAAAGAATTGTTTCTTGAAGCTTTTTGGTTTTCTTCAAAGAAGAACATGTGTTGATATCTAAAAAGGTGTAAGCCACTTTATTACAATTTTCTACCTCATATTTATGTGAACTAAAATTTTCCTTGGCACAATTAAATGTAAAAAGAAAGGAAATCTTAATGCATTGATGAGGAATTGAAAGTTTGTTCCTCAAGCATAAGACCCAACATTGAAGAAATTTCAAGGTCTCATCAAGCTCATGTTTTGCATTAACACAGAAATGAATAAACTGCATAAAGATATGTTAAGTTTGCTTTCATTAAATACTTTATTTTAAAATATATTTGACTTAGTTACAACATATTAATCCTACTTTTTATACAGAGTGTTTGCAAGTATTTGTAGTATTTGAAGTGTGCTTAGACTGTATAAAGTTGGAGAACCACTGGTCTAGATTGAGTAAAGACAATTGTGCAATCTGACTGCAATTCTACTATTGTACAGCATCTGCTGATAAGTAGAGAATTTACTAAGAACTATGAGGACATCAAGTTCTCAATCCTAACAATTGCATGTTCGTAGTTTCAACTCGTCGTTTCAACTGTAACTTTTGAAGGCAACATATAAGATCAGGCAGTCTTTTCTGTGCCAGCAAAAAGAGTTCATATTCTCTTTGCAGCTATTCAAATGATTGCAGAATTCAGATTTCTACAATGCTAAGCAATGTGCCAAATCTTGCTATTGCTTGCATGACATAATAAAAACAACACAAGCTGTTTTGCAAGAATTTTGCAATACTCACTTTGCCAATAATTATGTGTAGTTCTTTCATTATTGTAATGACTGCCATTGAGTGTGTGACATGAAAAGCTTTTGCCTATATTATGGCTTTGAAAGCAATTTCAAAATCTCAGATTACTAATCACATGCAATAAGATGGTTTAGGCAGAATGCAATTAATCAGATTTGTTTAAATACATGTCATTTTTACAATAAAATTCTTATTTTAAAAATCTTATTGCAAGTTAATAAAATTTTTTGGTATATTTAATTGTATCTCTGCTTTAATTGACTATTAACTAAAGTTTTATTTTTTACTTTTGTATTCTAATTTAATTTGTAGATCAAAAAGATTGGTGGTGGTGGATTTGGTAAGAAAATTTTTTATTTATTGTTTCTTATTGCTAAACATAAATTGCTAAACATAAAACATAAATCCTATCCTAAAAAATAATACCTTATTCATAAGAGTGGTTTTGACAGATTGTGTTGTGATAATTACAGCACATGTGTTGAAAGTTTCAAGCTGATAGTTGGTGTCATTTAAATTTTTTTAATAACATTTAGCACAATTGTATAGTGCATGCTTGATGATTTTTTGCTTCCAAAAGAAATGACAGGACGCATCAAACAAAGATATTGCATTAAGTTCTGGGAAAAGCTGAGTAATAATCAAACTAAAACATTAAAAAAATTCAACAAGTTTTTGGAAATGAGGCCTTAGGTAAGACTCAAATAAAGGAATGTTTCAATTGTGTAAAAAATGGTCAAATGTTGCTGGAGAGTGATGCATGCTTGAGCAGGCCATCCACAAGCTGAAACACTCAGGTGATTGGAAAGCTTTGGCAAATTGTGACGAAAGATTTCTGTCTAATGCTCAATGATATTGTTCTAACAAATGGAAGTGAGCTGAAAATTTGTTTCTTTTATTTTAACTGAAGATTTTGGCATGCAGAAAGTGTTATTTAAATTAATTCCCAATTGACAGACAGAGCAACAGAACAACAGAAAGAACAGAGCAACAGAAAGAACTTTGGAAGGAAGTTTCCCCAGTACCTGCCAGATTATGCAAACAATGATCCAGAACTTACAAAGACCATCAGTGCTGGGGATGAGACCTGTGTTAGTATCTTTTACTTCTTTTCATGCAACTAAACAACACAACACAAGTGGACAAAATTAAACATTTGAAAAACTCCATTGAAAAGCAACAAGGTTTTTTTTCCACTTACAAGAAAAACTCAGAACTGTTGACAAAGCTGAGTTTTAAGCTTTGTGAATGTATGGCAGAAAAAGGAAAACCTTTCACTGACAGAGAATTTATTTAACAAAGTTTGACAATATTCACAGAAGATGCTTGCCCAAAGAAAAAACATTTAATGAAGCAAACTAGCCTTTTTTGCTTTACTATTTCACACAGGATAAATGATCTTTTATATAATATCAAAAAAACTTTGAAAGAGATATTGAAATTGTGTGAAGCTTTCAGTCTGGCTTTGGATGAGAACACTGACATCAGTGACACAGCCCAACTTGTCATTTTCATCAGAGCCATTACTGTTGGCTTTGATATTGTTGAAGGGTTTTTAGTTTTGGTAAGCTTTTTCTACACAACCACAAAAAAGGATATCTGTGAACAAGTGCTCAAGGTAGTGGAAAAGTTTGAACTTATTCCTGCTAAATTGTGTGGTGTTACAATCGATGGTGCTCTTTTAATGACAGGTAGGACAAATGTATTCACCAAAAATTTTCTGAATGCAGTTGGACCACAAAATGTAGTTGTAAGTCACTGTATTATTCAGCAAAAGAACTTGTGCACCAAAGTTCCGGATTTTGCAGAACTCATGGGAAATGTCCAGTGCGTAAATTACATTTGAGCACAAGGATTAAATCATTGGCAATTTAGATGAGCTGGACACTGAATATTCTGATGTTGTGTACTTCTCTGCTGTATGTTGGCTCAGTAGAGCTGCCACATTGAAGAGGTTTTGGAATCTGCAACAGGAGATAAAGTTCTTCATGGAAAGCAAACATCAGAATATGGCTTTGAGCAATGAGAATTGGTTGAATGACTTAGCATTCCTCACAGACATTACACACAGTTTGTCTGATTTGAACTTATTGGCTTATTGATGCTGATTTTTGTTGGCTTATTTTAGGCTTATTTTAGATGATTTGAATCAGATTCATGTCTAACCTGTCATAAACTAACTTCAAGGTTTAATGTAAGTGATGAAACCATAAGACTTCATTTGCACCAGCTGGGAAAGAGATGGAAGATAGAAGATCTTTAATTTTCTTCATCAAAATCAGCAAAGACTTTTTTGGGCACCTAATAAAACTACAAGGGAAAAATTAGCTTGTGAATAAGATGTTTAAGCATATTTGTGGAACTTTTCCAGGTTTAGTTAAGTAGAGCAACATTGACACATTTCATTTGTCTTGCAACTAGAAAACTGGAGTTTATTGCACTAACTATGGAGCTAGTGTACAAAAACTGCATAATGAGTTTGCAAACAAATTTTCAGATGTCAGAAAAAATGAAATTAAACTGAAATTGTTTGCTCAACCCTTTAATTTGGGAGTGGAAGACTGATGATTGCCAAATAAAACTCATTGACCTGCAGGCTGATATGGAAACCAAAAGCAAATATTCTGAAAACAGTTTGGTAGATTTTTACAAACTCTATGTGTGTGAAAAGTATCCCAATTCGTCCCATCACGCGAAAAGAATGACCCCCCTCTTTGTAGCACCTACTGCTGTGAACAATTTTTCTCCAAAATGAAGCTCACCAAAACTAGATGTACAGGGTGTCCCAGAATTATGGCAACAAACATTTTGCTCTTTACCAAAAGCACAAAAAAATGAAACCTAGATTGAACTTTATGATTAGATAGTTTATTCAATAGATTCTTTAAAATAAGTAGTTTATTTAATATAGCTTCCTTTATTTTTAACTACTCCTTTCAATCTGTCGACAAACAAGGCACAAGCAGCATGAAGCATTTCCTGAGGGATGGAGGCTCATTCCTTCAACAGTTTTTTTTTAAGTGACTCCAGAGTTCGAAGAGGAGTGGAGCAGACCTTATTCCCCAAAACGGACCAGATGGAGTAGTCCAAGGGGTTTAAATCTGGGCTCCTTGCCAGCCAGTCTTCTTTACTTATTAAGGAGGGGATTTCCCTCTTAATCCAGGATTGTGTTAACTTGGAGCCATGAGAGGGTGCCTTTTCTTTTGGCTTCATTAATGTCTTTTAAAATTTTCTTGCATTTCTGGATCCTCATTGACACATGACAATCTGTAAGTTCATGGCAATGCAGGATTTTAAAGAGTTTTCGTCCAAGATTGTTTCTCAGCACTCGGTGCATGGAGGATTTGCTCACACCGGCTGCTGCAGCCAATAACCTGCAACTGCGACAAGGATTACGTTGCAGCTTTTTTCTCATGTTTTTTATGAGTTGAGGGGTGCAGATACTTTGTTTTCTTCCTTGCCCTTTCCTGTCAATGGTGTTACCGTTTTCTTTAAACTTCTTGACAATTTTCCAAACAGTGGAACAGTTCATTTCTAGTCATTTTGCAATTTCAACATTACTTTTACCACTTTTGTGAAGCTTAATTACAATATTTCAATCTACAGCCATCTCAATATAAATTTAAAAAATTTTAATATATCATAAATAAAGGAGATGGTTTAAGCTTTAAAATGGTGTAATATTTTATTTTAAAATTAAAAATTTAAATGATTTAATTTAACTGCAAATGTTGGTTGCTTTAATTTTGTGGCACCCTGTAGAAGTCAGTTGACTGATGAACATTTGACCAGTCAGTTAAGAATGGCTACCACTTTCGTCAAAGCTGTTGTTAACAGGCTTATGCAAGCACTCAAAATTTCAAGTGTTCCACTAAAATGTTAAATAAATGTAATTTTGCATTGTGAGAATTTTGCATGTTTATTGTGTACATAAAAAAACAAAATTTTTTGTGTGGCCCATCTTGATGTCTGAAGTTGGTTATATGGCCCTCTGACAAAAAATTTTGCACACCCCTGCTTTAGAGCAAAGCATGTTCTTTGAATCACAAAAGTATTGATTATCTGAAGAGCAAACTTATTCAATGCTGGAATGAAGAAGCCATCCATGTTGCATGCAGTCAGTCATTGACAGACTTTAGCAAGTAGTGAGGGCAAAGGATGGACGTATTGAAATTTGATTATAAACATTTTTGGTTATTTTAAGTGTAAAAGTTCCTTGAAGACTTCATCTGACACTCATCAGGAGAAATTGTCAGAATGAACTAAGAGCAATCTGAACGTGCTTATATTTGAAAGGAGAATGAGTCTGATTGGTTGAAAAAGTTGACCAATCAGGAATGGAAAAGAAAAGATCATGAGAGTGTGCCTGATTGGTAAAGAGAGGCAACCAATCAGAAGCAAAAGTAAAAGAGCTTTAATGAATGAGTTTTAAACTGTAAAGTTTATTCTTGTTAACTTCAGATTTTTATTATGTTGTCATGGTCATGGTCATGTTCATGTTTACTATTTTCCCCCAAGCCTTTATTTAGTTGCCAGAATTTCTGAAGTAGGTTTTTGTACTAGCACTAATTAAGTCTGAACAAACATTTGCTGTATATATTTTTAAATCTGGATATGGAAATGTCTTCTTGGTGATTAATCAGCCAACATTTTGGCACAACATTTTTTAGTGTATAATTTTCTATATGTAAATAATAGCAAGCAAAATCCAACTTTTCATTCAGTTTGCAAAGTTTATTAAAAAAGCTGAACGTTTTCAACTATCATCAGTTTTTATCAAAGCATCTAAAATTTTTTAGCATAATTTAACAATTAACCATAAGCGACAAACATATTCAATTAAAATATATAAACAACAATTTTCTCAAGTTTATGCTGTCACTATTATTACTAATTCAATTTAAAAGCAATGACAATTACACAAAAACAATGTCAGAATTTACAGAGGAAAAAAAAAGAAAAATAATACAAATGACATGACTAAATTAGAATAGTTGTAGCAAGAAAGATGAGCCGTTTTCATACAGTTGTTTATTTAATTTAAGTTGATATTTTTTAGTTAGTAACGCTTTGTGAATTTTATGGTCATAATCTGATGAACATTTGTTTCAATAATGTATGAACAACAAAATGATGTACTAAGCTATCCATATTTAAAAAAGATATTAATTGAATTAGTAATTATCATTGCTTTTAAACTGAATTAGTAATAACAGTGACAGCATAAACTTGAGAAAATTGTTATTTATATATTTTAATTGAATGTGTTTGTCATTTAGGTTAATTGTTAAATTGTGCTAAAAATTTTTAGATACTCTGATAAGGACTGATGGTAGTTGAAAACGTTCAGCTTTTTTAATAAACTTTGCAAACTAAATGATATGTTGGATTTTGCTTGCTATTATTTACAAATAGATTTTAAAAATTACCTCCTCCTAAATTAAATTTTCTATATAAATAATGCAAATTATCAATTTTATTTAAATCTTCAGGTGAAATTTTTGAAGCTGTTGATTCTACAAACGGTGAAGCCGTAGCAGTTAAAGCTGAATCAGCTAGGCAAGCAAAGCAGGTATGATCATTTTGTATTTCTGCCAAAAGCTTCCCCTTTTGGCCTTTCCCTTCAATTAGGGGTAACCACAGCATATCATTTTTCTCCAAATCATCCTATTTTCAATGTCTGTCTCCTTTGCACCAACTTCCCCATATCTTCTTTACTACGTTTAAAATCTTCTCTTTGGTCTCCTCTTTTCCTCTTTCCCGGTAACTCCATTTCCATCATCTTTCTTCCTACATAATCTTGGTCTCTCCTCATGACGTGTCCATACCACCTCAGCCTGCCCTCCCTCATCTTCATTCCTAACTGTTTTACCTTAACAGTACTCCTGATGTGCTTGTTTCTAATCTTATCTTTTCTTGTCACTCCCATAGCAAATCTCAACATTTTCATCTCTGCAACTTCCATCTCTTCCACTTGTTTCTTTGTGATTGCCACTGTCTCAAGTCCATACAACATTGCTGGTCTTACCACTGAACTGTAGACTTTTCCTTTTACTCTAGCTGGTAACCTCTTGTTGCAGATTACTCCTGATACTTTCCATCCTGCCTGCACTCTCTTCTTTACCCCCTCTCACAACTACAACTTTCTTGCATCATTGATCCAAAATACTCTCCATCTTCACTGTTTTGTTGTCATTTTTTCCATCTATGCACAGATATTCGGTCTTTGACCTACTTACTTTTATCCCTCTTTCCAATGCATACCTCAAGAATTCTAGTCTTTGCTCCACTTCTTCCCTGGTTTTTTTACAAATCACAATACCATCAGCAAACAGCATCGTCCACGGTGGTTTTCTCCTTACTTCGTCTGTTAGCCTATCCATAATCACAGCAAACAGGAACGGACTTAACGCTTAATTCCTGGTGCAGTCTAATTTTGACCTTAAAATTTTCTGTATTTTCTATTGCACACCTCACCACTGTTTTGCTTTCCTTGTACATATCCTGTACAAGTCACACATACTTTTCCACTATTCCTGATTTTCTCATACAGTACCACAGCTCTTCTTGCAGAACTCTGTTGTAAGCTTTTTTGTAGGTCTATGAATACACAATGTAGTTCTCTTTGACCTTCCCTGTACTTTTTCATCAACATTCTTAAAGCAAACACGGCATCTGTAGTTCCCTTTTCAATTACTGTTTACTGATTTCAACTAGCCTGATTTCAATAATTCTTTCCATACCTTTATTGTGTGGCTCATTAACTTTATTCCTCTGTAGTTAATGTACACAAAATAATGGAATTAATTAATTTGCTTGTAATTTAAATTGGTCTAGAAAATGGAAGTATTATGCTATAAATTATACACTGTCAATTGTATTTATGTTTTAAAAAATTAATTAAATTTAGATATAAATTTTTTAAGTAAAAAATATTGTAAAAGCTAAATGTTGTACATTTTATTATAGCATTAAATTATTCAGATTTTTATGTGTTGTGAGCATCAATAGAAGTGGTATGGTGGCAGGATAATATTTTGTTTTATCATTAATTTTAATGTGTTATCAATATTTTAAAAGGAAATTTAAGTCTAGTTTGAACTTTTATCTTCTGCAAACATTTGTCTTACTGATGATCTCCAAAATTACTTTCTGCACATTGTTGCTCAATGACTACAGCTTAATTCAGCAAAGCACATCTTGTTATTTTTTTTGCAGAGATCTGGGTTTTGCAGTTTAGAGTTTACAGGTTAAAACTAGATCCATATGAACATGCTCTAGCTCCAAGCTTTTCTCTTATGTTATTTGTTCTTGTATTTGAGTAAATAAAGTAATTACTAATGATTTTTGTACAAAAAAATCTGCGATTTTTTATCTTGTCCCAGCAACTTTCCTTCAACTTCTTTTACAATTCTTTCCAAACCTCTCAAAATCAAAAACCAATAAAAATATAGCTTGTAGCATTTTTATTGAAAGCTTATGAGGTAATTCACTTACAAGTTTTCATTTGTAGTCATTTAATTTTACACATTCAAATTTTCAATATGTAAGTTACAAAAAAGGTAGGGACAAGGTTATGAAAGCATGAACTAGCATTTGTTTATTGACCCTAATTATGCAAAAAAATTAATTTTTGTGGTGGTATTGTCTAAAAATATTGGTTGTTGATCAAGCCTTAATCCTATTTTTTACCTCTTTTCAGAGGTTGCCGCATTTACTGACCTCCTTAGCAATGATCCACACCTGATTTCTTTATTTTATTCTGTCTTAAGTATTTTTTACTTGAAATAAATTCTCACTGTGTTCCTAAAAATTATTTTATTAGATTTAAAATTGCTTATCTGCCATATTATTTTTTAAATTTGTGGCTGGCACAGATTCCAAACTTGTGTTATTATATAGTTATTGGCCAATTTTGCTAATCAGCAATGGTAAACAATCAAATTTTATATTTGCCTGAACAAACAGTTAAAATTATAGGTTCTGTTTTCTTTCATGCATGTTGCCAATTTCTTGCAACTCCTTTAAATTTCTCTCCAATATTTCTAATTTGGACATTTACAAATAATTTATCAGTTTTTTTATTGATTTGCAAATGTTCTAAACTGGAGATGATACTCTACATGCTGCATGCATCAAGCAAAAAAGAAATGCAAAGTCTAATGAGTGAACAGCTAATTTAAAGTAGAGTTTTAAAATATTTTCAAATACAAATGCTATTTTTTCTATTCAAAGTAAAAATATATTTATTTTGATTAAAAAAAATTGTGAAATTAATTGAAAGGAACTGAGTGGAAAAATGTTTTTTGTTTATACAGTATTTGTCACAGCAATTTTCATGCCACAGGATCTAACCACAAAGATAAATATTATTATATAGAGTTTAAGCTGATTTGCACTTTTGCTTAGATTGAAAATCATTTGTCAGATTGTCAGACAAGATAGCAAAGTAAGCACTTTTTGTTCAAAACAGCCAGATCCAGGAAGTGTTGGGGTGTGGTATAACCAAGGCTGGGGATTCAGAGCTGAAGCCTGGAGCCATGGAACCATCAAAACTTTTTGCTGGGTCCAGCTTCAAGCAATATGGTTTACATTTGGACGTAACTTGATTTGTTTGTGGATCTGAGTGTGCCTTAAAATAATGTAAAGGGTGTGTTTGTGTTTAAGTCAATTGTTTAGGTTGAGGTGTATGGAGTTTGAAATGGGTGTCGATTGAGAGGACACTGATTTTATCATGTAGGTGTTGAGTGTTTGTGTCTCATATGCAGCCAGTAGCAATACTAAAAACTCTGTTCTAAATGTTTTGCAGTTTCTTAATGTTAGTGTTTGATATGATTGGGTTCAATATGGTGTTTGCATATTTCAAAATGGGGTGAGTGATAGCTTTCAATGTAGAGATGATTAGTTTCTTTTGTTTACCTTATTTTATAGAAGTGAGTGCTTTCAGAATTTAAGTGTTTGCTTTGCTTTAGTGATGTTGACATTTATATATTGTGAACATGTTAGTTTTGGGTTTAGAGTGATTCCAAGAATTTTTGGGTGTTTTGTTGTTGGTAGTGTTTGGTTGTTTAATTTAAGTGATAGAGTGGTGCCATCTTCAGCTGGGTCTGGTATAAAAAGTTTAGTGGTAGTTTTGTCTGTGTTTATATGAAGATTATTAGTGGTGGCCCATTGTAAAATTTGGGAAACAAAACGGAGATAGAGAGACATGGTGGTGGAATGAGGAAGTTCAGGAAAGCATAAAAAAAAAAGAAAGAGGCAAAGAAAGCATGGGTTAAAATAAGAGATGATAAGAGTAAGAAGATGTACAAAGAAAAGAAAAGTAAGGCAAAGAAGGCAGTTGCAATGGCAAAGGACATATGTTATAAAGATATGTATGCTAGATTGGAAACAAAAGAAGGTGAGAAGAAGTTGTGCAGATTGGCTAGGCAGAGAGACAGATCAGGGAAAGATGTACAGTACGTGAGGGTTATAAAGGAGGAAAATGGTAATGTGATGATAAGTTCAGGTAGTGTTAAAGAAATGGAAGGGGGTACTTTGTGAAATTGATGAGCAAAGAAAATGACAGAGAGCCTATGACAGAGGAAGCAGAAGCGGTTAACAAAGAGGTAAATTGTGTCAGTAGAGAAGAAGTGAAGAAGGCACTAAGAAGGATGAAAAAAGGTAAAGTGGTTGGGCCAGATGAATTGCCAGTAGAAGTTTGAAAGTGCATGGGAGAGATGGGGATAGAGTTTTTGACCAGACTGTTTAACAAACGATTAGTGGGTGAATGGATGCCAGAAGAATGGAGAAGGAGTGTGCTTATCTCAACTTATAAGAACAAAGGAGACACACAGTTCTGTGGAAGCTACAGAGGAATAAAGCTGATGAGCCAGGCTAAGGGATAGAGTAGAGATCAGTAAACAGCAATATGGATTTATGCCAGGAAAGGGAGCTACAGATGCCATGTTTGCCTTAAGAATGTTGCAGGGAAGGTCAGAGAACTACATTGTGTATTCGTAGACCTAGAGAAAGCTTACAACAGGGTTCTGCAGGAAGAGCTGTGGTACTGTATGAGAAAATCAGAAATGGCAGAAAAGTATGTGTGACTTGTACAGGATACATACAAGGAAAGCGAAACAGTGGTGAGGTGTGCAATAGGAACTATGGAAAGTTTCAAGGTCAAGGTCAGACTGCACCAGGGATCAGCGTTAAGTCCGTTCCTGTTTGCAGTGATTATGGACAGGCTAACAGACAAAGTAAGAAGACCAACATGGACGATGCTGTTTGCTGATGATATTGTGATTTGCAAAGAGACCAGAGAAGAAGTGGAGCGGAGAATAGAATGCTGGAAGTATGCATTGGAAAAAAGAGGGATGAAAGTAAGTAGGTCAAAGACTGAATATCTGTGTGTAAATGGAAGAAATGATGAAGAAACAATGAAGATGGAGGACAAAATAGGGCCAAGAGTAAAGGAATTTAGGTATTTGGGATCAACAGTGCATGAAAGTGGTAGTTGTGAGAAGGAGGTAAAGAAGAGAGTGCAGGCAGGATGGAATGGATGGAGAAAAGTATCAGGAGTAATCTGTGACAGAGGTTACCAGCTAGAGTAAAAGGAAAAGTGTACAGTTCAGTGGTAAGACCAGCAATGGTGTATTGACTTGAGATGATGGCACTTACAAAGAAACAAGTAGAAGAGATGGAAATTGCAGAGATGAAAATGTTGAGGTTTGCTTTGGGAGTGACGAGAAAAGATAAGATTAGAAATGAGTACATCAGGGGTAGCCTACAGCTAAGATAAAGCGGTTAGGAATGAAGATGAGGAAGAGCAGGCTGAGGTGGTATGGACATGTCATGAGGAGAGACCAGGAGTATGTAGGAAGAAAGATGATAGAAATGGAGTTACTGGGAAAGAGGAGAAGAGGCCAAAGAGAAGATTTCTGGATGTAGTGGAGGAGGTTATGGGGAAGTTGGTGCAAGGGAGAAGGACATTGAAAACAGGACGCTGTGGAGGAACATCATACTCTATAACAACCCCTGATTAAAATCAAACCGAGTGCTTGTAGTCTTCCATGCAGGTTACTATACCACTAGACCACATCTGGTCTAGTGGTATAGTACATGTGGTCTAGTGGTATATAACCCACACGGAAGACTCCAAGTACTTGGTTTGATTCACAGTGAGATAAACATCACTGACAAGCTCTAACAAGAGCGAAACTTGAGTCTGGTGCTTCTCATCTTTAAGCAGCTTGTTTTAAATTAATACTAAATCCTCATTATTCTTCGAATATAAAAACTTCATGTAATTGTTTGTTTATGTAATTGTTGAGATAATGATTTGTAAGTCTAGTCTGTTTGGTTTGCAAACAAATTACAGTGTTGAATGAGCTTGTGGATATGCATGGGCAAGTGAGTGTAATTTATGCTATTTTCATTTTCTTTTAGGATAAGGGTTTGTTGGCATCCAGTATTGCCTTGACTAGATGTTTGTTTGCCTCATGAACATTTGTGGGGTGGCATATGTGGGAAATGAGATTTTCAACATATTTGTTTAATTGATATGCAATTGGTTTTTTGGTAGTTTGTTATTGTTTTAGTGAAGTGAGATAGAGTTGTTTTGGTCTTGTGATGTCTTCAGAGGATGGCAATAACAATAATTGATCTGATGTGAAAAAAGGGATGGTCATCTAGCTAGTGCAATCATGCAATTCTGCTGAAGCTGTGATGTCTGGTGACTTAGGCTGTTGTGTTTGATTGGATTATACAGTTAGATGTGTTAGAGTGCTTGTGTTTAATGTGATGTGATTGGAGTTATTCAATCAGTTTTCTTCTATGACCTTTGGTCAGCAAGTACCATAATGGCAAGTGAGCATTGACATCTGTGATGATAATGATGTTTGAAAGATTTGGTATGTATGTGAATGTGCTGGATATAATCTAGTCTTCTTTTGTTTGAGATATACTGATCCTGAGGTTGTATTCTGGATAATATATAGGACCTTTGAAAGATATAGAACTTGAAACCTTAGAAAATATTGAGCCTTTGGATAATATATGATTGATCTTAGGATAGCAAAATGCAAGTTGGTAAATTTTTGGTGATCAATATATCATCTAGCTATCTTTTATTGGCCAATATTTATATATCTAGGATACAATCTCAGGATCATTTATATAACCATCACTGATGAGATTTCAATAGTTGAAACAGCTGTCTGCCAGATAATTTTGCTCCCTAATGGTATTTTCTATTCTTAATTTAGGCTGTATGCGATAAGCTAAGCTATACCTTTAATTTTCTTCTAATATTTTACGACAAGATTGCCTTTTCTATTTTTTTACAATTTGAAGCCCCCTTATGTTTTATGTTTTCAATTTTCTAATGTTTTATGTCTAGATAAACTTTTTCCAAATGAGGTAGATTATTCTTTGCACATTACCAAGTCAATTTTCACCAGTAATTGTCATGGCTGTTGAAAATTAGCACAATGTGGTCATAAACAGCAAAGTATCAATGTGATATTGGTTGAAATCAAATGAATCTTTGTGTTTTTGCACAGCAATGTGTCATTTGCTGTGATGGTAAGAAGTCAAATTACACCTGTGTGTGCATTTTCTCAATCAATTTAATATATTGCAGGCCAAAAGTGATTTTTGTCATATTTATTAAAGCAATGGCAGAGTTAGGAGTGGTTTCCTATACTTAATTTTTCTATATGTGTTGTCTAATTGAAGCCAGAGCTGGAGCTGAGCTAGAGTCAAGCATTGGCTACTAAGCTGGAACCAGAGTCACAATTTAGAAATAATTGACTCCTGAGCTAGAGTGATAGCCCAATCTATATTAGGCTGGCTCCCCAGCCCTAATATAACATCAAAGCACTAATCTTCTGATTGAAATATTAATTTCTTGAAAACAATTGCAAAGTTTAAAGATCCACCACGAATTGTTTAATTAAACATTTGCACCTAAAAAAAGCATGGTATCATAATATCATATAATACAAAAGGTCAGTGTCAAATCAGTTAGAAAGCTATTTTCAGCAATGCGGAGATTTTTGAACATTATATGCAACTATGTGTTAAATATTCAAATGTAATCATTTCAATTGTAGTTGAAACAAAAAATCAGAGTTTCTGTAATATTGACAATATTATCAATAATTTCTATAATATTTGAGTAAATTTAGTTTTACTATTTCAACTAAGGATAGAAAAATCAGAATATTGCGTCTAGATTTCTCCAATTTTGAAAGTATATAAAAACTGCCATGCCAATTAATCCAAAAAATTAGTCTGTTAAAAAATTTTTTACCATAGCTTTTATACCCAGCCAGCATGGTTCAAATCACTTTTTTGTTTTTTACTGCTTATATTATATGTTAAAAAACAGTCAATGACTATTGTAGTTGTATATATTAGCATGCACACACAAGATATACACAACTATTTTAACAAGTCAACACTAATGTTTTTCTAAATAAAAGTTGTTTTTGTCAAAATTAGAATTGATCAGTTAGCAAGCTCACCAAAGTTTATTGTTTTAGATGATGATTTAATTAAAATGCTACATTGGCAGATGCACAACCAAAGGTAATTGGAAGGTTATGTTAGCTCTTTTTTGATTATTTTCACTAAATATCAGACACTACTATGTAATAAACCAGTTTACTTTACATTTTTTCCCTTGCACAGATTTATTAACTACAATACAATGATTGATTATCAAGTTTTGATTGAATTTCTAAAATCTTCAACATACAATATTGATGATTTTTCCAATATTGATAAGACCCACAAAGGTTTATCAAGAGCAGTTGAGAATCAGTGGTGTACACCTTATACACTTAATATAGTACCAGTTATTTGTTATGGCACAAATCTAGAATCTAAAAAATTGCCACAATCAAGATGTGCAATGCAATTATGCAACAGGTGCCCTGTCCTGATCCAAAAATATTGCTTCAATTTTCAGAGATTAATAATAGACAAGACAGTTTTTAAGCTAAATTGAGGAGCCTTTGGCCTCTAGTTTTGGGAAAAGTGTTGAAATTTTGTCAGCTTTTCTTTTTTAGGCTAGTTGCACCCCCTGAGTGGAAGCAAAAATATAATAAATTAGGTTTTAGTGTAGCTTATTGTTGTGGATTGCCCATTTTTACTTTTTTTACAAGTTTGTTAAGTAAAGAAGAGTAAAAAATTATTTGAATTTGGCTTGTCTGTTGCATTATATGCAATGGTGTTTCAAATAATTTGAATTGAAATGCCTTTTATATTAAAATATATTTTAATTTTTAGTTTAATGTAGAAATATAAAATATTTTATTATATTATACTAAGTGCTTATTTAAATTAATCTTGATTTATTGCTTTTTTTTGGAAAAAAATGTTATGTTCTAAATTTACTTAAACATAGTAATTTGTGGTTGCTTACTGTCAGTTTTTTACAAGTAATTTCAACTGTTGATGATTTTAGTACATCATTTAACAAATGTTGCTATCACTGTCAAAACTTCTATCAAAAGAGCTGACATTATGAAAAACTTCATTACTACTGTTATTGAAATCACTAATTTAAAATTGTCAATATAATAATGTAATTAAAATCTAATTTGCTTAAAATAAAATAAATCCTTTTACCTTTTCTATATTTTATCTTTACCAAAAGGATTGCAGCGTACTATATTACATATGCATGCAACTTGTGATTTTATGACTCTTAGTCAAGTATCATTTTACACCCTTAATTGTTCAACTATATTATATAGTTATAATGTGCAACAGTTGATTTTTATCTGTTAAAATATTTCTGCTGTAATTCTTTTATTGTGTTATTCTACATTTGAAAAGTTTGATATTGTATGATACCCTGCACCATAAACATGCAAAAATCATGCACAAAACAGGCAAACTCAAAAAAAAAAAAGATGCTAAACATGCAGAGCAGCATAAATAATACATAGATTACTTTTCCAGTATTAAAATTAATTTTTGTACCTAATCAACAAAAATTTTCAATTTTTAAGAAGTGTGTTGACAAACACTTTATTATGTGGCTTTACTTTGTCTGCATTGCAAATATCTTATACTTTTTGGTTTACATTTTATATCAAGTTTTACTCATTAGCTTTTTCTACTTTGTATGTATATATTAATTACAAATGTCAATATGATAAAAATTTTAGGTTTTAAAGATGGAAGTGGCTGTTTTGAAAGCTCTTCAAGGGCAGCCACATGTGTGCAGATTCATTGCTTGTGGTCGTAATGAAAAGTTTAACTATGTTGTCATGTCACTAGTGGTAAGCATTCATGCAAATAGCAATCTTTTTTTAAACTTTAAACACCTGTTTGTTAAGCTTATGTATTATTTTATGTTATTGTTCTAAATTTAAAATAGACTTGTTTTTGTTATAAAATTATCTCTAAAATTGTTATTTATTCAATAAATTTTATTATTTATGTATTTATAAATGTGGTATTTTAGAATATAGTCTTAATAATAAATAAAATGATAGATATTTGCATTTTGGTTCAGTTTGGTTCTTTCTTTTTGACCTGGCTGAATTTATTTTATTTTTATTTTTTCAATGATCTTTCACACCCCATTTCTCTGTTAAATATGCAATACCTTTTATATAGGCTGATCTTTTTTTTATCTACACTTCTCATTTTCTTTGAGTGACCTTATTTTCTCTTATTCATTAAAAATTTCATTTCATCTTTTCTTAAACACACCCAAACCATCACTGTTCTCATCACAGCTCCAATCTATCAAATTTTTCAACTTCAGCAAAAAGTTTCTTTTATAACAATTGCAAGTATATTTTAATAATTCATGCTTTGAAAAGAGGTGAAATCAAATCAAAAGCAAAAGCATTTTTCTTTTCACTTTTAATTTTTGTATTTTTTTTTTTTTTAGTCTTTTGTGTCTCTGCATCAAATAGCAGTAATCTGCAGTATGGATCTTTATGCAGGTGTTTTTGACAACAAAAATGTTTTGTTAAAAATTTTTGCAAGTTTGAATGAAAATTACATGACTTGAGCAATGGGTAAATCGAACCATACTTTTTACCAACAATTGAATACTTGGTGTTGATTCTGAAGCAAACAATTAGAGTTTGCAGACTTATTTGTTTATGAATTAGAATATTATATAAATGTTTTGTCAATCTTCATGATTATCAATAGCATTTAATTTGGTGCTACTGTACAATGGCAAAATCAAAATAACCCACGATAAAAATTGCCATGGTTCTTTTGCAACCGATTTATTTACCTATTCACTGCTATAGCATCCCTTACCATTATATTTACTCTTGCACTTAGGCATAATGAGATAATTGCCAATATCAATACAGATGAATCCAGATATTTACGTTTTAAATAATTGCATAATCTGCTTTATTGCAAAAGGATCAGAAATCTCAAACCAAAACCAATCATTTGCTAAGAAAACACTTCAGTTAATCACAAATCAGTTTATTGCATTAAATCTGGTTAATTAAGTAGAAATTCAAAGCTATTTATTCAATCAACCGAACATTCCTGCACATCAATGAAAGTAACCACCAATTGGAAACTCATTGTGAGCACAAACGTACAATGCTCTTGTGGTATATTCATGAGCAGACAGCAGTCAATACAAAACAACATGAAATTAAAGTTTCTCAAGTGCTACTGCATGTTTTTGAAACATCTGTCATCATCTGATTAAAAAAAAAGAGAATTTTAATGTTTTTAACCTATTGAAAACAACACATGCGCTTGCTTTTTTTCTTTGTTTTATGTCACTTGCTTGGATCATGAGAATAGAAAAAAACTTTGCGTAACAAGTTTGTGTAAGGAAACACAGATCTTAATGGCTTATTTCCACCATGAGTGTGGAATGGAGCATTCTTTGTTTCATTGTTTTTTTTTGCTTTGCTTAGTGCTCGCTTAGATTTTAAGCATGGAAAGATTAATAAAACAAACAAAAGGAGCATTTTTTGTTTCTTTTTAATCTTTGCACACTTAAAATCTTATGAATCCCCAAGCAAAGCAAAAAAAATCAATAAACTCATAGTCAAACCTTTGTTTCTTTTATTGATCTTTTCATGCTTATGGAACATTGTTTTTTCTATTGATCTTTCCATGCTTAAAATCTAAGCAAGTGCTAAGCAAAGTAAAAAAAATTAATAAAACAAACAAAGAATACTCTATTCCGCACTCGTAGTGGAAACAAGACTTAGCTTTTTGAAGCAATGAAGAAATCAAGTATAATGCTACTGGGATTTTAGATATTATGGAGTATAGAAATTTCTGTAATTCTCTGGTAATGCTATAATGATTTCATTCAGAAATGCTTCTAATGAATTGGTACACATACTAACACAATTCAGCAACAATTATGGTGTTACGGAAGTGTTTTCACTACTTCCTGATAAATGCATAATCCAGTTAATTGCATAACAAAGCATGGCAAATTGGCTATGCAATTTACCAGATTCATCTGCACTAATAAAAATTTTAGCATTTGTTGCTCACAAATTTCAAATATGAAAAATGTTAAATTGCAATTATAAGATTTTGATTTCTAGCAAAAACAATATGGCAACCCTAAACAGGAGTGTAGAATTTAATTATTTTAAAATATAAAATTTTTGTTTCTTATTTTATACTTTTATAATGATTTATAATTTATGTCTAATGTATATTTTCTGCAGCAATTTATAATGCAAGCGTTTTACTTGAAAACTTTGACTGAATCTGTCATAACAGTCAGAACACAAAAAATGCTGTATCTAAGTTTTATACTGCTCTTTGTTTTCCATCCAAACTTTTAGAATAGTGACCTTGTTTTAATATTTTCTTGTTGTTAAAATCTTAATATATGTAAAAAGTATCTTGTCTGTATCATGTTATGTTCATTTTCAAAAAATCTTAAAAAAACTTATTCCATATTAAAAATTATTTTTCTGATGGCAGTGTAATTGAGCTGACATCATTTTTCAATGAGTACAATTTTTTCACCCTCATCTAATGTTTTTTACAAAATTTTTTATATCAGCCACTATTCAAATAAAAAAGTTATTAAATTTTTTTATCTCCACAACTTGTTCATATGTCTTCAAAGATAAAATGTTGTCGTCAATTATAAAAGATCACTGATAACTTGTAATGCTTTTATTTTGTACAGATTAAGTGTTTTTTTATTATTTTTTTTGATAATTTGTTTTAGGGTCAAAATTTGGCAGAACTGAGACGAAGTCAACCTCGTGGTTTATTTTCAGTCAGTACAACTCTTCGATTAGGAAAACAAATTCTTAATGGAATTGAAAGTATACATAATGTTGGTTTTTTGCATCGGTAAGTTTAGTAAGTTGTTTGTAAACGAGTATGGAAATCTGATTGACAAAACAAGATTGTTTTGATTGGCTGTCTTAAGGTGCATGAAAATTGTCATTAACCCAATATATTTTGTATTTAAAAATTGAGTGACAGTAAACTTGTTGCATTTGAAAATCATTCACATTTAACCTGTTTCACTGGATTTCATTTTACCCTAATTTTAGGGTATTATCAATTGATGTTTGGTGGTACAGAATTTGAGGATGGTGTGAAGTAAAAGATTTTTCTTCCCAAAGCTTTTTATCTGACACTCTTCAGGGGGAAATTGTCAGAATAAAGCAGAAATAAAACTGAACTTGATTAGAAAGAGGAAAGCAGAGTTCTCATTGGCTGAAAGAAGTTAGCCAATGAGAGAAAAGATTTAAAAATTTTTAAAGAGTAGATGAATTCATTTTGTTTACACAGAAGGGGATTAAGAGATTAAATAAAAGTCACTTCAAGAGCAGAAAGGTGAAAAAAAGAGCGACCTTGAGCAAGAATAGAAAATTTTTCGTTGTGTAGTGAAAGGTGCATTGGGCATTGTCAAGAAAATGTTGACCAATGGTGGATTTGTGAAATTGTTGTGAACATATGTTGGCCTTGCAAGAGTGGAAAGGCTTTGGTAGTTGTGCAAGGCAGGAGGATTGGCGATGGATCAAGGAATGTGTTGTTTGATTCGCTCTTCTAAGCATTGAGACGTGTGACCAACATATCGACTATTGCAGTGACACACAAACTGGTAAATAACATTGGTGTGATGATGGGAAGGTAACACGTCTTTTTTAGTTGCTGGTTGATAGCTGTCGGGTGTTAAAAATAACATGTGGTTCAACAGAGAAAAAGCAGCATTTCACAGCAAACATAATCTGCTTTTTGAACTTCATCAAGACATTATTTCAAATCCATGGGATGTGTAGGTAGACAGGGCACTTTTCCACTGTGTGAACTGGGTTAGAATTTAGTTGTTGAAATTTTTGTTTGAAAGCCGAATTGATTGCATGTTCCAGTAGCCATTTTCTAATAGAATTGAATGAATTTTGCCAAGCTCTGGGTCCAGTTTGCTTTTAGAACAAATCATAAAAGCTCTGTGGACAAGAGTGCCAATTAGATTGATTTTCTGTTTTTGGGGGCTGAAGGAGTTCCAACATAGATACTGGTGGTGAAGGTGGGTTTCCTGTACACTGAGGTTAGAAATTCTGAATCATGCCTTTCTACCAACACGTCCAGGAAGGGGAGAGAGTAATTGGATTCCTTTCTATTCTTGCTCAAGGTCGCTCCTTGGATTCTATTCTTGCTTGAGGTTGCTCTTCTTTTCACCTTTCTGCTCTTGAAGAGACTTTTACTAAATCTCTTAATCCACTTCTGTGTAAACAAAAATAATTCATCTACTCTTTGAAAATTTTTTAATCTTTTCTCTCATTGGCTAACTTCTTTCAGCCAATAAGAACTTGCTTTTCTTTTTATAATCAAGTTTGGTTTCATTTCTGCTTTATTCTGACGATTTCCCCTGAAGAGTGTCAGATGAAAAGCTTTGGCAAGAAAAATCTTTTACTTCACATATCATCAATTGTTTTCTTTTACTTCACAATTGTTCACTTTTACTTCACATATCATCAATAAATAAAGAACAATAGTAAAACAAAATTTTAAATTTACACAGTGTAGAATTTAGAAAAAATTGTACAGACATGTACAACAGTAACACATGGTAACATCATTGCATTTGCTACAGTGATTTTACATAAACTCGTTCTAACAAAAATTACAAACACAAATATTTAGCATTCCATATAAAGTTTGCACTCATTATAACTGTATTCTTTGAACTGCATCAAGACTGTTGTACTACATAGAGTGCTGTCTCCTGTCTAACCCTAACTCTTAACCCTAACCCAAATCAACTTCCATATGTTAAAAACTCCCCATAAAAGCGTGCAAATCACAACATATGCCAATTATCTAACAATCACAGTGTCTCACCTGAAGCACCTTAAAGTGCAACTCTACTTGAGAAATGTAAAGAAAAACCTGAAGCACATTCACACTACAATCACTTTTCAATTCTCCAGCTTTAAAAAAAAGATAAGTCACCAAAACCATGCATCCTAAGGTTCATTCATCATAGCAAACATATCATGACACATCTGTACAGAACTGCCACAGCTCAGGACCAAAAAATTACCAATTTTGTAGACTTGCTTTATCACTGACATTTGGATGCCACAATACCCACTATACTTGATATATAACACTAATATTTGCCAAAGCCAAAGTAAGACTTCTTGGCAGAATGCTTTTGGTGGGAAACAATTTGGCAGTCAGCCACTTTAAAAGCATGAGAATTTGGTGCCTGGAGTAAAGATATGCTTACAATTACAACCAATTTGTAATATTTGAATAGCATCTAAAAACACTAATACATTCAATTGCAACTTTTAGTTTTTACTTTATGTGAATACAAATTATACAGGGTGGTGCAAAAGTCACGCATTGGTTTGAGTCAGTAATAACTTTAACATTTAATAAATTTTTCTATTTTTTTTCCAGAATTTTGCAGATATAACATTGACAATTGATCATGGAAAAATTTAGCACTAAGCAACGAACCAAAATTATTGAGCTTTATTTCGAAAATTTTTGTTCCATAATCTTGACTCAAGGAGCCTATCATCAGCATTATAATGTCAGATAAGCTCCCAATCAGAGCACAGTTGATCATCTTGTGAAACGGTTTTGGCAGCAGGGCTCAGTCAGTGATCTTCGACGAACTGTCAGGTCACTTCAAAGAATTTTGAGGAAATTGCATCTGTTTCCATACAAAATTCAAATGGTACAGGCATTGCAACCCACAGATTTGCAGTCTCAGCTTATGCTGTTCACATTCAGCAATTTTGTTTCAAACAGATGCAATTCCCTCAAAATTCTTTGAAGTGACCTTCTGGACATCGCAATCTGAGTGGCTTGTCTTCGAGTTGAAGTGTCTGGGTTTTCAGCAATGCTGTCCTCTATGAGTGCCACATTTTCAGCTATACGTACTGAACATTGTCTGCCAGTTTGTGGAAGATCACTGACTGAGCCCTGCTGCCAAAACCGTTTCACAAGATGATCAATTGTGCTCTGATTGGGAGCTTGTCTGACATTATAATGCTGATGATAGGCTCTTTGAGTCAAGGTTATGGAACGATGATTTTTGAAATAAAGCCCAATAATTTTGGTTTGTTGCTTAGTGCTAAATTTTTCCAAGATCAATTGTCCATGTTATATCTGCAAAATTTTGAAAAAAAAATAAAAAAATTTGTTTAATGTTAAAGTTATTACTAATTCAAACCAATGCATGACTTTTGTGCCACCCTGTACATCTAAGCTTTATAATTGACTCACATAATGGTTTTCATAGCCTTTTTTTTCTTTGTAGTTTTGATTGAGGAAAAACTTATTTCAATGCATAGCAAACTACAGGGTGTTCAGAAAGTCACTGTGCACTTTTCTAGTAATTTTTTTTTATATTTCAGATTTTAATTCATTATTATTCATATTATATCCCCAATATGGTTTTAACAACTGAAGAACATGTATTGCTTGTTGAACACATATTCCGAGAGAGTGATAGATACACAGATGTTGTGCGACAATGGTTTACTGAAAAATTTCCTGATAAACCTGTTCCACATCTCAATGCAGTTTGTAACCTTGTTGATAAGTTTCAGGAAACAGGATCAGTGTATGGTGCCAAATGCTGTGAAAGGTCAGCAAAGCTATCAGAGGAGAAACTGTTGGACATTTCTGATAGTATTGTGCAGAGTCCATCAAAATCATTATGAAAATTAGCTCAGGAACATGATCTGAATCCACCAGACTTTTATCTATGGGAAGCAACAAAATCTGCAGTGTATCAAGATCGTCTGCCCACACTGGATGACTTGCAAGCAGTAATAACAGCATTCATTCAGTCTATTTCAAGCAAGCAACTGATAGCGGTGTTTAGAAACAAAATAAAAAGGTCCAAATCTGTATTGATGCTAAGGGGGTCACTTTCAACATAATTTATAATTGTCATTCATATTTACCTCCTGTATTCTATATTGAAACATGTAGGTTAATAAATATGTAAGTGCACAGTGACTTTCCACACCCTATATAAAATTTAAATAGTATATAAGTACATCTTAGTTTTAATTTGACTATAATTAAATTTGCATGCTGTTTTCTTGCACAGTTCTTATAGTAATTTAACATACTGCTGCAATCTAAGAACCTCCATCTTTTTAAAAATATTTTTGTACTGTTTTGGGTTGCATTTTTATCTTTATTGTCATCATCGTTTGAAGGGTATCCACTCTAGGTCAGACACAAACAGGACTGGGGCCAAGGGTTTATCCTTTTACTACCCCAGACTGCTGCACTGCCTGGATCAGATGCTGGCAGTGATGTCATTAAGCCAGCATCGAGTTTCGTCATCCAAAACCGTCAGACCTTGTGCTCCATGTGGTGCCCAATGTATAGGGCACGCTGTTACGTGTAGAACATGGTCTGCGGTTTGCTCAGAGGCACCACACTTGCAATTTGGTGAAGGAGCGAGACCCCATTTGTGCATGGACGAATGGAATTGCCCAACACCAGTCCACAGGTGATTGAGCTTAACCCAAGCTGCTCAGGGTAAGCCCATCCCAACAGGCCTGGCACCGGTTTGGGGCACAAAAGCACGGAGCCTGGAACCACCTTTACAGTACTCTGTTTTCCATTTGTGATTTGTCCATTCAGAGGCGCAGATGCCAAGTCCAGCAAGGTTGTCCAAAAGATTCCGCACACCTGGCACAAACGGGTGTCTGGATCTTAGTCTCACTTGGCCAGTATCTGAGGACCCACTTAAAAGACCATGCAAGATATATAGGCCAAACGTGAGCTAAAGGTCTACAACAATGGTAGACTTTTACCGTTCTGTCCAACCCCTACTTACCTTGGGGTAAAACTGGACAGATCGCTCACGTTTCGTCACCATTTAGTGGCATTGCACAAAAAACTATCTTTGTGCGTCACACTGCTGAGGCGACTCATGGGCTTGGGATGGGGTGCTGGTGCTAAAACACTATGCATAGCCACCTTATCTCTAGTCTACTCAGCAGCTGAGTACTGTGCGCCAATCTGGTGTCGCAGTGCTCACACTCGCCTCATCAACAGTGTCTTGAATGACGCCTTGCACATAGTTACTGGATGCCTGCGTCCCACTCCAACGGACCACCTACCTGTACTATCAGGCATCCAGCCAGCTGAGCTTCGCCGAATGGGACCGACACTCTCCTTGGCTTACTGTGGATCTCTGGACCCCGATCATATCTTTATTGTAATATACTTGATAAAATGAGCAATGATTTATAAAAGCTTAAGTGGTTTTATAAAATTGGTCAACTCTGGTGCATTTTTTTTTATTTATTTTTAATTAATATGTTTGAAGAGATATAAAGCCATCTAATTTTGCAATTGGAAGAACTGCAGCTACCGCCAGAACTGTTTATATGCTTGATTTTGGCTTAGCTCGTCAATATACTAATGCTACTGGTGAAATTCGTCAGGTTAGTGTTTTACAATGATTTATAATGTTAGTTACTTTCAAAACTTTATTTAAAAGCAGTTTGTGTTATGAAAAAGCTAAGTTTACTGTTTTAAATTTCAACCTCTATCATTATTTTATACTTTTTGTTGTGTATTTAAAATAAATAGAATTTTAATTTTTTTGTTGTTCGTAGTGTTTGATTGCTTGATTTAAGTGATTGAGTTGTACTATATTCAGCAGGGTCTGGTGTGAAAAGTGTAGTTGTAGTTGTGTTTGTGTTTATATGAAGATTATTTGTGGCAGCTCATTCATAGATTTTGTGAAGATATGAAGATATGGTTGATTTATGCTCATGGTTGTTGGGCCTTATGGTGTTTGATGTCAGATACTGTGATTGTTATACCATTGGCATATGTTGTGATTTGTACATTTTTTTAGAGGAATTGAATGTCATAGGTGTAAATGTTAAATAATGTTAAAAACTGAATTCCACCTTGTGATACTCCAATGTTGATTTATTTGAGTTTTAAAATTGTGCCATTGAGTGCATGTTTGTTCTTTATGTACATGCTATAAACTTAATAATAATGTTGTTGTTGTTGCCCTCTGCCAAGGATATCTTAAGAGTAGCCATCTCTTAACCCTTCAAAGAAGCCAATCTAGATTCCCACCCTTGGATTACCTTTGCTGCTTCTAAAAACTTTTCCACAGACTAGTGGTGTGGTATTGTGTTGGTACTTGACTACAGTTAAAGGGGTGATTAGTGTCATGTGTGTGTGATAAGCATAGTGGGCATTGTGGCATGTATGTTTCAGGGTTCACTGTATGTCAATAACTTTGCAAGAGTAGTGATTTGTTGGCTTTGAGCTGTGTTTGTTCTGATGAATGAATGTCATTAAGTGTGGTATTAGTAACTTTGTTATTTTCTCTGGAATTAAGATATTGTGAGGTCATGGCAGTGTGAATGTGTTTGAGGTTTTCTTTACATTCCTCAGTTATTATGTTTGGATTTGAGATGATGTTATTAGTCTGATCATTTTTACAAAAGATTGTGGCTTTCATGTTTCTGGGTGGATCTGAATATGCATAAAGAACATGTAAAGGGTGTGTTTTGTGCTTGAGTCAGTTGTTTAAGTTGAAGAGCATGGAGTTTGAAATGGGTGTCCATTGGGAAGACACTGATTTTATCATGTTGGTTTTGAGTGTTTGTGTCTCATGTTGCAGCCAGTAGCAATACTCAAAGCTGTGACCTGATTGGTTTGCAGTTTCTTGATGTTGGTGTTTGATATGATTGGGCTCTATATGGTGTTTGTATATTTCAAAATAGGGTGAGTGATAGCTTTCAATGTAGAGATGATTAGTTTCTTTTGTTTACCCAATTCAATAGAAGTGAGTGCTTCTAGAATGTTAAGCATTTGTTTTGCTTTAGTGATGTTGACATTTGTATGTTGTGAAAATGTTGGTTTTGGGTTTAGAGTGATTCCAAGAATTTTTGGGTGTTTTGTTGGTAGTGTTTGGTTGTTTAACACAGGGGTGTGCAATCTTTTTTAATGGCGAGCCAAATACCAATAAGACCATATTTTGTGGGGCGCACCTTTAAATAGGATAATATTTACCAAATATTGATATTGCCAGTGATAAAAATAAAACTGCAATAATATCAAAAACAATAATACTAGTATTATTCGAAAAAAAATCGTTTAGTTAAGAAACAAAAAGACGTGCATAGCAATACGATTTAGATTTAGTCTTTGTAGAAACAATTCAGTGAGAAATATGCAGCTGGCTTTTTTTCTGAACCACTCTATTCAAACTTTAATTGAGGTGCTGGCAACTCTAAGTTGATTTTCCAAGTGTTTGTTTGTCATTACTGATTGGTAAGGAGATTTGATGGAACCCATTTTAGAAAAAAATTGTTCACACAAATAAGTTGAGCCAAAAAGTGCCATTTTAGAAGCCATAAACTTTCTTAAATTTGGGAACTTGGTCAAGATATTTCTGGTAAAAATCACCAATATTCATTTCCACATACTTGGCCTTCAGGTCAGTCCTTCCCTGAAGATCAATCAGTTCCATTTGGATGTCAGTGGGGGCTTTGTCAATGTCTGTGTGAAATGATGAAGAAAATATTTCAAATAAATATTCAAAGGGATTTGAAATCTTTGAAGCAAGCTGAAAATTATTTAAACAATTTTTCAAGTTGATCTGCAAATTCAGTCTTCTTTGGGCATATTTTCATTTCTTTTAAAGTTGGAAAATGAGAGAGAGAGATTCGCATTCTGTATGTGTGCATGCCAAAATCTCAACTTGTTCATAAAGCCTTTTATGTGCCCGTACATTTCACTTGCATATTGGGCTTTTCATTGCAGCCTTGTATTGAGTTCATTCATGCGAGTAGTAATATTGGCCAAGAAAGCTAGATCACAAAACCAACTTTCGTCTTCCATTTTAGCCATTGGTCACCCTTTATTTTTTTAAAAATAGTGTAACTTCTTTTTGCAGTTCATAAAATCATTGCAACATGCTACCCTTGCTTAGCCAATGCACCTCAGAAAAGTAAGCTAGATCTTGATGTTTGATGTCAAGATCATCCAGAAACTTCTGGAACTGCCGTGGTTAAGTCCTCGAGCTCAAATAAAATTTACTGCCTTAATGACCAGGCCCATGACATGTTTGAATTTTAAGGATTTTGCACATAGATTTTGTTGATGAGTAATAAAGTGAAAAATTGCTATATTGTCACTGATGGAGATTTCAAGAGACTTACAAATCTAATGCCAGTTCCAGACATGGCTTGAGCACCATCAGTTGCAATTCTGCATAAAGTGGATAGGTCCAAACCAAACTTATCAAAAGCTTTAAGAACTTCAGAAAAGATATTAGCACCAGTTGTAGTATTCTTCATACACTGTAGTGACAGAAGTTCTTTGGTTTCATTCAACTCCTTGTCCACTCCTTGGGTACACAGCAATTTGGCGGGGCAAATTTGTTGGCAAGCCAATTTGGCGGGAAAATAAATAAAAACAATTTACCTTCACTAGCATTGAAGTGACAGCATAAAAGTTTTGTTATGTCACAAATGCAATTGAAAGGCAATTGCAAATGTTCAGCTGATAAATGAAAATTTTTAATTTAAAGTTGTTAAATGAGTTAAATTTAGCGATGTTTCTAGCCCAATATTTATCTATTTAAATTTACAATAGCTTAATTTCAAATATTTAAATTAAAAAAAGGTACTTGAATAGTTTTGAATCACGGTTGTTCAACATACATTTTTTACAAAAAAGTACAATAATGTAGCTTACTACAAAGACGACAGGTTTAAAGTTTCACGGGCGTACAAAGTTATGACATCATAATAAGCATTTTACTATATCAAAATATATCTATTCTGGTCGGCACACAGAAACAGTTTTGTTTTAACTATATTTTTTTTAGTTTTAACAGTTTGTTTCGTCTATAGGGTTTGTCAGAAAGCAATCCAAAATTTGAAAAACAAATACAAAAAATAAAGCTTAACAAAGCGATAAAAAGTCGGCAAAAGAACTTAAAGCAAAAAAAAATAGGGCAATTACGGCAGTAATTAAAATTGTCAAGAATCAAAAAAGAAGATTAGATCAAGCCAAATAGCAAAGCTTACAGAATAGTATATAAGGCTGTTACAAATTATGTTTGAATAAATTTCAATGTGTAAAGTTTTTTTCCTTTGCTTATGCTAAAGTTTCCAAATAACAAACGAATTTATTGGAACAAACAGAGCGCCTTAAAAATGCTTTTAAAAATATTAAAGATTCTTATTCGTTCTATTATTCTATTGTACAAATTATTCTATTGTACAAACCTGATTGAATTTTTATATCTTTTGTTTCAACTTGTTTCCATTGTATTGTTAAACATTTTCTCATACCAGTAATCAGTGTTTTTCAGAAGTTGTTAGTTGCACAGCTGCGATTAATGCAACAAAATTGTTCTAAGTTTTGGCAGGTGTGTGAATTTTGTGACATCACAAATGATGGCGTTTATGGTCAGCATATAGGTAACAAATAAGCATGGCAACTTCAAATTTGCACAACAATAATTTTGTTTAGTTATATTATGAAAAGATTAAATACACATTTATCCTGCCGAATTTTGCTGTTTATCTGTACCCACAATTCTAGAATCATTAATCATGATATTAGCCATAATAAATTTAAATTTATAAACAACAGCGTAAGCAGCAGAAAAAACTTTACACATTAAAATTTAATTTAGACAAATTATAAACACTTTAACTTTTTAATCACTGTCATAATTTTCTTTTTGTTTTAGGTTCTTTTTATTGCTTTGTTAAGCTTTACTTTTTGTATTTGTTTTTCAAATTTTGGATTGCTTTCTGACAAACCCTATAGACGAAACAAACTGTTAGAACTAAAAAAAATATTGTTAAAATAAAACTGTTTATGTGTGCCGACCAGAATAGATTTGTTTTGATATAGTAAAATGCTTATTATGATGTCATAACTTTGTACGCCTGTGAAACTTCAAACCTGTCGTCTTTGTAGTAAGCTACATTATTGTACTTTTTTGTAAAAGATGTATGTTAAACAACCGTGATTCAAAAATTTAACTATTCAAGTACCTTTTTTTAATTTAAATATTTGAAATTAAGCTATTGTAAATTTAAATAGATAAATATTGGGCTAAAAACATCGCTAAATTTACACATTTAACAACTTTAAATTAAAATTTTCGCTTTTATCAGCTGAACATTTACAAATGCCTTTTCAATTACTTTTGTGACATAACAAAACTTTTATGCTGTCACTTCAATGCTAGTGAAAGTAAATCATTTTTATTTATTTTCCTGCTAAATTTGCCCTGCCAAATTGTCTCCTGCCAGATTGGTCCCACCAAATTGTCTTGCTTCGCACTCCTGTGATAAATATAACCAACTGTGCTGTGTCTTTCACATCAGTGCTTTCATCAATTGCAAAGCTCCATGATACAAAGTTTTTCACTTTGTCTTTAAGAGTGTCACAAATATCACCAGCAAGTTCATCGATGCGCTTTGCTATCGTCCAATGCAATAAACTTATTTTCTTGAACTCCTGTACCATTTTAGGACACATTTCTGTGACATCAGTAAGGAACTTTTTCACGAAATCACCTTCAGAATACAGCTTTATAGTTTGAGCTATTTTCTGTGCAATTGAAAAACTGCATTGAACTGTTTTTTCATTATCAGTATGCATTTTTTGAAACATGAAAAGCTGGCTCTTCAATTGTTTCTTTGATTGCTTAACTTTCAGCTCTCTGTCATGTCCTTTTAGCTTTTCATAAACACCATGTACTCTTTATTAACATTTACAATTTGATTGCAAATCGAACACAAGGGTCTACTGTCTGCATTTTCGATGAAAAAATATTCAGAAGTTCATTTTTTACTAAATTTTTGCATCTCTTCCTCTACTTTCCTCTTTCTTGTCTCTTTTGAATTTGCAGAACTTGTCATTGCGGAGTGATGAATTAATTGAAACCAAGGTTTAAATTTGCTAAACTCTTGTATATAGGTTGATTAGAATTAGACAAAATCAACAGATATGCTGAAACCAAAATTTACAAAGTCAAAAAAAGTAGCTATCACTTGATTTGCTAGCATAACTATCAACCACAAATTAGCTATGCACTAATTCCTCAAGCCACTAACAAATGAATCTAAACTAAAGATTAGAAAATTGAATCTCTTCGATTAACTAATAATATTCTTTGTTGTATTTATACAAATCTCACTAGATTCTGGAATTTTTTTCAAGAAGCGAGAAGAACAAAAATAGGGCAAAATTAACCAATTACAATACATGGAATGTTCTAGCAAAAACACATGCAATAGTATTTGTCTACAGTATAACGTCACAAGTGCACAATATTTAGCTAAGAAACTTATTTCTTTATTATCTTTACTGTGCAGTGAGCAGCATTCAATTAAAATATATTCTTGCAAAGCAGTTAACTTTTAAATTATTTAACTTTATCAATTTAAGACTTACTCATGAAATTATAAGCGCTATATTCATTGCAAAACTTAAAAAGATATCTTAAATATTAATCAATTCATTAAATTATCAAATCAAGAGTGCTGTATTTATAACATTAACTTATAAAAATAGTTATGATATTTATTCTAATCCAAACCAAAATGCTTTATTTGTGATATTGATTCTATCAAGTATCTCAAAAAAACATGTGAAACATTTGCGGGCCGCACTCTATTTTAAATCCGCAACCTTCTGTGGGCTGCACAATTTCTGGACATGGGTTGCATTTGGGCCGCAATTTGCACACCCCTGGTTTAACACATTTGCTGCTGGCACTTCATTGCTTGCATTAACATTGTAAGCCAGATATTTTTATTGCAAGTTGCAACTTTTGCCATTATTTGCTTGTCTTGTAATAATCAATGTATTTAAGATTAACAGATCACACAAAAAGCTAGTAAATAAAAGCACATTTATTTAATTAATTTTTTCAAATGATATTTTCTGAAACAAGGTACACACCACAGAGGAACACCACACACTTTTTTACAGTAATATCAAGTGTCTTTCCTTTTAGTACCCATCAGACACACCCTGCCAGCTCTTTTTGGGTATTTCTTGCTTGCTGTTGAAGGAAATGTTGTCATGTGATGAGAATTGAATCCACCATGCAATTGCTCTGGTGGATCAAATTTAGGAGCCTTTCTTGGTGGACCTTCATCATTATCAGAATATAATTCTTCTTGGGGTTGTTGACACAACTGACTTGCAAGCTCTTTCCAGAATTGTAGAAGCTCTTAGACCCTGTGTTGCTCTTTGCTTTATATAAAATAAAGCAGTTGTGATCAATGATTTCCATTATATAATAGAAAACTTTCTTGCTTCACTTCATTGATTTTCTGGTACAGGGGTAGTATACAATCATTTGATCCAAATAATTGCCTCAGGACATGTGCGGATTGTAGTCAACAATGGATGCCGGCTTCACTTCCTCCATTGCTTTGTGCCATCCTTTCTTTTATCTAATTATGGAGCAAACTGAACCATTATGCTTTGTGCTGATGGCTTTCACGATTCGCTTGTCCTCCCAAGCAAGGCAGTATCAGTAGATAATTGTGGCACATTTCAAAAGATGTAGAATCATATTTCTATGAATAAAATGTGTGCAATCTTTTTTACATTGCAAATTTGTGTGCATTTTAAAGATGGGAGCATATTATTTTTTGATAAGACATCTTTTTGCTAAGTTTAAACGTAATAGCTTCAACCAGAAACTGTTTACCATAATGTTATTTTTAAAAAGTAGCAGAAATTTTTTGAATAAAAGGCGTTTGCTTTGACTATACCGTGCTTGCTTTTTTGCCATGCCAGGTCCAGCTGTTTTTGTTGATTAAATGTACTTGACCAATTTTTACAGATCTGCAAAAGATGACCTCATGAATTCCTTTTTTATATCTTAAATCTAAAACAATGAGTGTTTTTATATAGAACAAGTTATAAAACTGCTCATGTTGCAGGCAAACAGCACTATTTTATTTTATCTTTTATTTATCCTCCTGACTTGCAGGAAAGCAATGGAGGCACTAATATATAGAATAAACAATTATCCTGACCTGCTTCCAGTGATACCAAGATATTGCTGTCCACTTGAAATTTAATAGAGATACGAATTTAATTTAGAACTGCTTGCCAAGACCACTAGGCAGGGGAAAGTGCTATAAAGTGTCTTTGCCAAGAATACAACAGAATAATGTGAATAGGTTTTAAACCAAGACCTTGGTAATCACAATACTGGTGCTCTAACCACTTGACCATACTGCCAACATGGTCAAGTGGTTAGAGTGGTGGGATTGTGATTATTTTGCACTATCTCCAAAAGACCTCAGCTAGGGGTGACTTTGTTTATGCACATTGTATTTAAGGGCATATCCTTTTTATGATGAACTTGTGCACGTTCTAAACAGGAGCGTATTTAAATCAAAGACATATGGTATTGTGTTAGTGTTGAAGAAAATGTACATGTTTGTGAAGTATTTAATGGCAAGTGGCTCAAATGTTTTAAGTGTCTGATGTTTATGCCGTTAAGTCCAGTAAAATTGTTGTTTGTGCTGTTTAAAATGGCTTAGTGCATTTGAGTAGTGATATGCAGTACGGTAGAATTTGCTTATACTGGCACTTCCAAGGGATTGCAAAAAATTGACGTTATAGATGAATTGACATTAAAGACAAATTGTACTATATGCTATTTCAAATCTGTTTAGACTCAACATTGAGGTGTATTATCCAACCAAAATTACCATTGTAATAAAAAACATCAATTTAACGAAACACATGAAAAATTAAACAAATTGTACACAAAAATATTCAAATTTTTTTTTAAAACATTGTACAGTAATATGTACAATACTTGTATAATTAGCAAATTATAAATAAAAAATTAATTCAGACTAAACATTATTTATTACTGAAAAAGTCTGTGATTGTAAGCTGTTTTTTTTTTGTTGCACCACATAGTTTTCAATTGCCAGCAGCATGTTCAAGTGGTTAAAGCACCATGCTTATGATCAACATGGTCCTGGTTTAAAACCCACATGTGCCATTCTATTGTGTTAAAAAAGACACTTTATGGCACTTTTCCCTACTTGGTGGTCTTGGCAAGCAGTTCTAAATTATAGTCATACTACTAAATTACAAGTGGACAGCAGTATCTTAGCATTTCTGGAAGCAGGTTGGGGTAATTGCCTACCCTATGTATTAGCACCTCCATTGCTTTCCTGCAAATCAGGTGGATAAATATAGAGATAATATAAAAAATACTTGTGCTAGATAACGTATAAATGATTCAACTAAATTTCATATTTTTTTAAGAAAATTTTTTTATTTGTCAGCATTCTGCCACAGAGATCTCTTTCTAAGCACTTCAGCTTTTAGTCCAGTGGTTTTCAACTGGGATGCCACAAGCTATTGCACATTATTCCAGTGTTTCTCAACCTGCAAAAGATTACACAAAAAATTATTTAGGGATGTTGAATTTTGTGGTTTTTGCATGTGAAATAAGTGAGATTTGGAGCAAAGACCATTTTTATTTAGAAAGAACTGATCTTGTTGCAGCAAAAATGATGAAATCAGAGTGGAAAATTGCAGTGAAAGCATTTTTTCTTTTTATTTTTTTAGGAAAAACCTGAATTTTGAGATGATATGTTTGAAATTGGTATATAAAAATAGATTGAAACCTTTTTTTGTTTTAGAGATAACATAATTTTGGGGGCAGATATCAAGAATTCTAGCTCAGATGTGCCGTGAACTCTGGAACATGCCAATCATGTGCTGCAGCCAGAACAACAGTATTTTTAGAAAACAACTGGTTTTAGGGACAAAAGCTAGAAATCTGAGCCCAATTCTGGGTGAAGACCTTTTTTTTTAGAGATCACCTGATTTTGTGGACGAAATTTAAAAGAAATTGCCTAAGGGTGTCGCAAACTTTGAAGAATTTTAAAAATGAGCGGAAAAAGGTTGAGAAACCTGTTTTGGTCAATACTGCACCAATAATACTAGTTGCTTTGATTTGAGGCTACAGCACAGGTCACTTGTCGACCAGTTCTTTCACACCCAATTAAGTTGACTGCCTCTGAACAATGTAGTAAAGTAAATTAAGAAAAACACATGAGCAGAACTCATAACTACATTTAAAGATGATGGATTAATTGTGGCAGACTTAATCTGCTCTATTCCAAAAAAATAAAAGGTCCCAAACCAAAACCAATCATTTGCCAAGAAAACACTTTAATTAATCGCATATTGGTTTATTACATAATCGAGTTAGTTGAATAGAAATTCAAAGCTATTTATTTGATTAACTGAACATTCTTGCACATCAATGAAAGTACTGTATATCCTCGCATATAAGCCTATCTCGCATATAAGACGACTCTAGAAAAACAACCTTAAAACGGTAAATTTATAAAAATTTGCATATAAGCCGACCCTACAAATTGTAACAACCCGTTCGCACCTATCGCAGCAAAAGATTGCAGAAGAGAATTTACAAAATGGTAACCATTATTGCTATGTTTTACTTTTATTAATAATAGTAAGAAGTATCTCAAAAAATCCTTCAAATTCATCATCATTATCACTGCCAGACTCCCCAAAGAGATCTTTCCAGTCCTTCAATGTAAATCATCATCCCACTTTTCTTTATCTAGATCTTCATTTTCTAACCCTGCATCACTGTCTTCATTTTCAGTTTCATTACTATCCTCCTGCCATACAGCACCATACTAATGCGATAAATCCTTAAACACATGCATGCGCTGCTTTGCGTGTGTGCGTGGACGATCTTATCACAAGAACAAAAGGTGCGATCAGAGTTATGCGCATATAAGCCGACTCCTTAGTTTTGTAACTTTTTTATTGAGTTTTAAACTCGGCTTATATGCGAGGATATATGGTAACTTGCTGATTAAAAACACGTTGTGAGTGCACACACACAATGCTCTAACTGTGCATTCATGAGTATACAGCAGTGAATACAAAATAATGTGAGGTCAAAATTGCTGAAGTGCTACTGTGCATTTTTAAAACACCTGTCATTATCTGATTAAAAAAAAAGAGTATCAATGTTTTTAACTGATTAAAAACAACAGGTACACTTGCCTTTTTTCTTCATTTTACGTCACTCACTTGCATCATGAGAATAAAAGAAACAAAGCGTAGCAACTTTGTGCAAGGAAACACATACCTTAAGGCAGGGGTTCCCAACCTGTAGTAACAGTCTTTGAAATATAGATCATGTCAATAGAAAGAGAGCAGTTGCTTTAAAAAGCAGTACAATACTGCTGGAGTGTATTAGGTCAAATGATTGGTCATAAGCTTCACTTTTCTTATAACAGCTTTATAGATTTCATGTGCAGTTTTCAATTTAAGCTGCAAATAGCAGATTGAACAATGTTAGTTGTCTGATACAAGCTAGAATTAAGTTTAAAATAGATTTGATAAAAAATATTAAATCACATTTATCAATAAAAAGAAATAGTTTATGCTTCAGAGTAATTCTATAATAGTACTGATGGTAATGCAGGTAGATGTGCAGGGTAAATGCAGGCATGCAGGTAGTATGGTGCAAAATAATGCAAATAATGCAAACAGCAATGCATGCACCACAAACCAAACTGGCAGTTTTGTAAGAATCAAATATTAAAAAAATTGTTTAACTATCATTTTACCAACTGTAAACTTTAGTTTCTTGTATGAATTGTTAAGTTAGTTATTTTGCATTAATTTTTGTTAAATTTTTTTTTGCTTAATGTTGCAACATGCTCAAATGAAAGTGACTGAGCATGTGTAAAATATGGTTTTATCTAATTGAGCACAGTGGAGAAATTATTCAACAGTGTATCGTTTGCATGAAAAATCTGTCCAATGCAGCCATATAACCCATCTTGCTAAAACACCATCTGGAAATGAGCCACGCTGATAGAATAAACTGAAATCAGAGCTACTTTTAGTGACTGGGCAAAAACATAAAGTGTCAGCACATGCATAAAACTGGCCAGATCCAGCAGAAGGGTGCAGAAATTGTCAAGGTATCTTATAAAATTGCTTTCTTAATGGCCAAAACTTGAAAAACTTATATGATTGCAGAGTCCTTGTTATGCCAGCTGCAAAAATTTTGGTCAGCCAAGTAAACAGAGAGCAGGTTGGAGCATAGTTAGAGTGTTTTCTTTTCCAACAATACTCTAAAATGGTGCATTGAGGAAATATTGGGTGATATTGCCAAACAAGTAATTACAGAAGTAAGAACTTCAAAATTTGGATTCACTATACAAAGTGATTAATGTATAGATGTCAATCATTGTTATCAACTACTTTTTTCTGTCTGCTTTACACAGAATGATGTCGCAAAACTGATTATTGCTGAGCCATGAGCGACAACTAGGGAGCAAGAAGAGCTTATAGATATTTAGGAGGACCAGACAGCAAAGCAAAACACAAAAATGTTCTCTAATAAACTTCTGGCTTAGTCACAGCCTCTTCATACTTTATGCTAGCTTTCCATGGTGTTCCACCACAACTGACTTTTTCTTCTACATAGGAAGGTGAACAGGTATTTTCAATCATGATAAATACCAAATCAAAAAATCAAAACCAGCTAAGTGGGCCAGGACATAACTAGCTGTTAGCAAATTTATGCCATGCATTGACCACTTGGTGGAACGTGAACAAAATTTTTATCAAATTTAGTTGTGGTCTTTGTAAGTTTAATGTAAATTATTCTTCTGAATAAACTAAGGTTTGATCAAATCAGATACTCTGAAAGAAGTGATACATGTTGATGGTACAGGATGTTGGCAGTACAGGATACATGTTGATGGTACAAATGGTACCAGATGATAGAAAGGTTGGAAACCCCTGCCTTAAGAGCTCGTTTTTGCTATGAGCATGGAATGGAGCATTCTTTATTTCTTTTATTAATCTTTCCATGCTTATAATCATAGTGAGTGCTAAGCAAAGCTAAAAAAATCAATAAACTTGTAATGAAATCTTTGTTTCTTCTATTGATCTTTCCATGCTTGAAATCTAAGTGAATGTTAATTGAAGTAAAAAAAATTGATAAAACAAACGAAGAATACTCCTTTCCACGTTGATAGTGGAAACAAACTTTATGTAAGCAACAGGACACTAGCTTGCTTTGCTTTTTAAAGCAATGAAGAAACCAAGCATAATGTCACTGGGATTTTTAGATATTATGGAAAAATAGAATTTTCTATAATTTCCTGGTAGTGCTGTAATGAGTTTATTCAGAAATGCCTGTCATGAATTGGTACACATACTAACACAATTAAGCAACAATTACGGTTAAAAGAAAGTGTTTTTACTACTTCCAGATTAACGCATAATCCAGTTAATTGCATAACAAAGCATGCCAAATTGGCTATGCAATTAACCAGATTCATCTGTATTAAGTAGAGAAAAACTGATGTTTTTTTTTAATGTAAGTTGGGAGGCCTTTTCCTTGTCAATCTGCTTTGATAGGTGTGAAGTGAGGTATATTTGGTGTTTTGTGGTATTGATTCAGTTTTGACTGTTGTATTGTTATGATGTCCACTTGTGTATTTTCAATAAGTTGTTGTATTTCATATGTTTTGTTGTAAATGCTGTTTGCATTGAATTGCAGGACTTTGAGAAAGATTTTCAGTGATGTTGTTCTAGTTTGCGTAGTTAATTGTGTTTTATGGTTAAAAATGGTGTGAAGTGTGAAGCACCACTTGTAGTCTTTTGTTATGATTTTAAAACATTTGAAATGCACTCAGTGTTTTTTGTGTTACATAAAACAGATGTTTCCTTTTTTTAATTATAAATATTTATATAGTTAGATAACTAAATAAATTTTAATAATTTAAAGAGTAATAGAATTAAATAAGAACAGTATAACACAAGAGCTAACATTTATGTAGGTTGCCTTGTTTCTCACCTATGGTATAGTGTATAGATGAGCCATGAGCATTTTAAAAAATTTTTGCAGAAAAGACATTAGCAAATGAAACCATAGTGCTGGTGCATGTTATACAATTAATAAAGTTAAAGTCAAGCTCTAAATTAAATTGTATTGTAAATAAAGTTAATGAAGCAGAAGCAGTCATAAAAACAAAATTACTTCAGCTTCTAACAAAACAAATACAATTCAAAACTTAACAGAAACATACACACAATATTTTAATCTTGATAGCTTTGAAGTAACAGGTATTTAAGATGATGTTGATATATGAATTGTGAAGAAATTTTACAAAACAAGCAAGTTGAGAAAGACAACGTCAAAAGCAAAAAAAAAAGGAACCACTGTCGACACAACTGCTGTGACTTCACCAAGTGCTACACACACTTGATATAATTAGGTGAAAACTACAATATGAAAGGGAGGATGTGGGCACATTTTTTTTTGTTTGGAAAGACAAATGCAAGATAGCATGCAAAATAGAATTAAACAAATAACAATCGTGCAGTATTTTGTTTGAAGCAAATAAATGTTTGATTCTTTATTTGCACGTTTTTGTTTACTTTTTGAGTAAGAATAAGACAATTGTATAGCACTTGCTTTGAAGTCTGATGTATAGATGTTTTTATGTGTGACAACTGTTACACTTCTGACTTTGCACTTTTGCATAAATGCATAATTCACTTAATTGCATAAAAAAATTTGGCAAATTGACTATGCAAATAACTGGATTAGACTGTACCAGAATTTAAAAATGATTAGTGTTTATTCATATATTAATTTTTTCTTTATATCTTTGACATTTGATATTTTTTGTATTTTTAAATTGTTTATAGGAAAATTTTACTCTATATGCTGTTGTATTTATGATCATCTGTTTTAAAAATAGTTATCTGTTTATAAAAAGGAGTTAATTGTTTTTTTGCCAATGTTGTAAACTGTAGCTTTTGCTATTTTGTATTACAATAATTTTTAAAAGTAAAATTACCAATAATCTTATCACAGGCTCGTTCAGTGGCAGGTTTTCGTGGTACTGTTCGCTATGCTTCTATTAATGCCCACCACAGTCGTGAAATGGGTTGTCATGATGATTTGTGGTCTTTATTGTATATGCTTGTTGAGTTTATAAATGGACAACTTCCTTGGAGAAAAATTAAAGACAAAGAGCAGGTTTGGTGGTTGTGTACAAACTATGTCGTTATTGTATGTTTAATATGATTTTTTCTTTTATACAGGGTGATTCAGCGAAGTGTGCACAAATAAAAACTCATCTTTCGGACTTATAATTAGGTCAAATGAAACAAGTTATATGCTGTGAAGATAGTAAATTTAATAAGCTTTCAGAAAATATACAAGTTATTCAATATAACCCCCTTTGTTTTTGATTACTTTCCGAAGTCGTGGCAGAACCTGGGCACATGTGGCATGCACCACTTCTGGGTCAATTTCGTCCCATGCCGATGTCAATTTTCGCTTTAGAGAGTCCAGATTTGGATGAGAAGTATGGCAGGCTTTTGTCTCTAAAATAGACCATAACCCAAAATCCATAGGGTTCAAGTCTGGTGAAGACGGCAACCAAAGCTCTTTCTCCCAAAAACCTTTGAAATTGCATTGACACCAAGCTTGAACTGAGTTGGCCATGTGGGAGGTTGCACTGTCCTGTTGAAGAGTAACTCCTTGTTCTCCGACTACTTCTTGGACCCAGGGAAGGACTTTCTCCTCCAGCATTCGCCTATAGACGGTCTGGTTTATCTTGACCCCTTCTTCAATGAATATGAGAGGAGTTTTCAGCCCTTTTGATGTTGAGCCTGCCCATACCATTACGGAGGCAGGTTTTTGTCTTCTGAAAGAGCTGCGACGCTCAACTGGGACCATGTTTATGTCTGGAAGCCAAATCCTGTCATTTTGATGGTTATGGACAGCTTGAACAGTGAAAAGTTTTTCGTCTGTCCATAAAACTTGAGGCTGCGTGCCATCGACAAGTTTCTTGACCAAAACCTTTGCTCTATCGAGCCTTTTCTTCTTAGTGGCCTCCGACAAGAGATGTCTTTTGGTGAACTTGTATGGGTAGCTCTGGAGATCATCCTTGAGAATCCTTTGCATGCTGGACATGCTCACAGAGTAGTCTTTAGCAAGTTGTCTGGCACTTGCAGGATTTCTCCTCAACTTCTCTCTGACCTTTTTGATCAGTTTCTTCGTCCTTACAGTTCTTTCAGGGTCACTCCTGATTCTTGGAGCACAAGTCCCAGTGTCCTTGAACCTTTTCACGGCTTTATAAACTCCTCTACGGCTTACAACCTCCTTCATCAACCAAAAAATTTCACTTGGTGGGAGCTTCTTCTTGCAATACTCTTCTATCACGTCATTGATCGTTTTACTCATCGTTTATTTTTACTTCAAATAATACCAGATTTTAAATTTTAACTCTTAAATAATAAGAAACTGAAATGTTAATAATTGAAAGTTAATAATGGACGAAATACATGTACATAAAACTAAGAAAAGTATTTGTGCACACTTTGCTGAATCACCCTGTACATAGAAACATTGTATTTCAAATGTTTTTATTGAATCCATGTTGAGTGCTTAAAATTATTGATATTGTCCTATGTCCACTTAACCCCTTATTAAATGAATGATTAGGGGAGTTGATTGGCGGTACAAACTTTAAGATAGCTTTGAAAAGCATGTTCATTCCTTGAAAACATTTCATATGACACTCATCAGGAGGAATTGTCAGAATGAACTGAGAGCGATCTGATCATGCTTATATAGGAAAGGAGAAGGAGTCTGATTGGTTAAAAAAGGCAATCAATCAGGAATAGAAAAGAGAAGAAAATGAGAGTGTGTCTGATTGGTCAAGAAAGACAACCAATCAAAAGGCAAAGAAAAAGAGTGTTAATAAATGAATTTTAGCCTGTAAAGAAATTTCTTTTATTGACATAGATTAGGTTGAAAAAATTTGATAAAAGTAGTTTCAACAGCAGACAGGTGGAAAGAAGTACATCCATGAGCAAGGATAAAGAATTTGGTGTCACTGTGTTGGCTGGTACAGGAAGGGTTTTCCAAAAGATGCTGTCCAATAGCAGAGTCATGGGCAATAATTTGAGAGGTATTGTTTGTCTTGCACAGGAAAGATTAGAGCAGTTTTAGGGAGAATGATGGTTTCTGATTGACCTGGGAATGTGTTGCTTAACACATTCTTCCAACCTTTGGGATGTACATTTTACAAACTCACTATCACAGTGGCACACAAATTAATAAATAACATTATTTTGCTAATGGGAAGGTAAAGCATTTTTCTTAGTTGCAGAAAGAAGAGGCTTGGTTTTAAAAACAACACATGTTTTAGCAGCAAAGTAGTAATACTGAATGGCTGTAGTAATTTGAAATTTCCATGCCTGCAAGACAAACAGCCCTCTCAAATTATCGCCCATGACTCTGCTATTGAGCAGCATCCTTTTTGAAAACCCTTTTTGTGCCAGCCAATACAGTCACATTAATTCTCTATCCTTGCCTGAGGACACTTCTTTCCACCTTTCTGCTCTTGAAGCTACTTTTATCAAATTTTTTCAACCTAATCTATGTTGGCACAAGGAATTTCTTTACAGTCTAGAACTTACTCATTAATGCTTTTTTTCTTTCCCTTCTGATGGTTTGCCTTTTTTTTAACCATTTAAAGTCCTTTTTTCTTATATAAGCATGATTGGATTCCTCTCAGTTCATTCCTTTCAATGAGTGTCAGATGAAAAGTCTTCAAGGAATAAACACGGTTTTTAAAGCTATCTAAATTATTAGGGTTTAGTATTTTTTCTAATGTAGTATTAGTTTAATGAAAACAAACTGCTGAGTTTATTTTTTAAAGTTGGGTTTGTTTTGCTTAATTAATGAATTAAGGCTACAATATTGTTTTTGTTTTGGTCAATGGCTTATGGTTGTGATTTAAGGTTGGCAACATGAAAGAACAATATGACATCAAATCTCTTCTCAAGCACCTTCCTCATGAAATGTTTGATTTTTATAAACACATCTCAAACCTGGATTATTATGATAGACCCAATTACAAGGTAAAACTGGACTTTTGTTTTTTGGCATGGTTTTATCTCTTTTAAAGTCAACTTTATTCAGTGCTTAATTAAATTAGTTTCTACAACTTTTTTTATTCTTCTGTAATTTTTTACATAACTGACTTATAGTTTATAACACTTTAAGAAAATAGTAATTATCTCATGTATAGAATTTTTTTTTCTTTAATTACACTGGTAAACAAATTTTCACTTAGTTTTCAATCAGAGATGCAGGATATTTATTTATTTTTTTTGATGAAATTTTTTGTGCTGATTTCAAGTTTGCCCTTGTTTCTTTTTTCTAGCATAATAGATTTCAAAATGTTGGTATATTGGTATTTTACGTGTTTGATAATATTTTTGAATTAAGCCAAATTTTGTTTTAAAGTTGTTTGTTTAAAATATTCTATAAATTCCTATTATATTGTCAGCAATGTTTTGAATTAGAAAAAACTACAATTCTGACAATAAGTGGTAAAAGATATTACAAATAAACATTATGCAATTGTTTACATTGCTATGACTTTAAAGATGACATTAAACTTTTTGTGTACATTGGTGCAACTCATAAAACAATTGTTCTATGCAAACCCACTGAGTATCTGGAGTCTGTCTAACCACATACAATATCACATACAGAGTTTCTTTATTGTTAAGAAGGTTACTAGAATCACCAAAAATTGTTTTAAATATGATTTTCATTAGTAAGAATGACTTTGATCATCATCATACAGCATCCAGCAATTAATTGCCCTTCATTCCAAAAGCTTTGATAGCCTGCCTCCATTGCTTGTATATCTTGGTGAAATCATTTACCTTGCTTATCACTAACCCCACCAAGGTTTGTGGGGAAAAAAAATCTGGGTATGAGTGTAAAAAATGGACTTTTAAGGACATGTGACAACCCATCTCTTTGTAAACTTCAAGTAAGTTTTCAACTCCCTCCTGAAATAAAAGTAACATTGTATTGCCCAAAAAGTTTGCACACAGCCACTCGAATGCTTTCCAAGCCGTTCCGACTGCAGTCAATGTTTTCACAAAATTTGGATCCTTCAAAACTTCCTAAATTTCTGGACCAATAAAGATGCCTTTCAATTTTGCTTAATTTATTCTGGGATACTTGTAGCAAAGTAGAGTAAGGAGTAAGAGGAATCAGAGTTTTTCCAAGAAGTAGAAGAAACAAAAAATATTTGGTCCTTACGTATTATCGGGAGGACCTTTTTTTCACAGTACGTTGGTTAGTATGAAGATCTTTGATTTACCGCGCACTGAGGAAGAGGCTGTTGCCGGAATTACAAATGTAATGTTATTTTCTTGTTTTAACCGTTTCAATAAATAATTTACTTTAATTTTTGAGTCGTTTTTTTAAAGGTCCTCCCGATAATACGTAAGCACCAAATATTTATTACTCTTACTCCTCTAATGCATTATTGGGTTGCCATACTGCCTGGAATTTTTAGAACATTGTAATTAAAAAACCGAGACTGATTCTAAGTGAAGACCTTTTTTTAGAGAAGATACTCCTCTAAAAAAAGGTCTTCAATAACATTAATAAAAAAATGTTACTCTGAGGATAGGAGTAGAATTTAAAAAAGAACATTTAACTCTGGAGTAGGAATAGGAGTAACCCCAAAATCACACTACTCCCAGCCTCACTATCTTCTAACTCAAAAAGTTAAAGAAATAAAAAAATGGAGCAAGCACACATTATGTCCAAGAATTTTATTTTTCTATGTAGTTACGATTTTTGATGAATGGGGGTCTGTATGCCATGCTAGTAAACTCTCTTCCAGTTGTGCCAGTCCATTTTTGACTGTATCTTTGACAGCATTGTTGTCAACAAAATGCTGTCAATGCAATCCTTCTTTTGGAGGTTTAAACAGATGAAAATCTGATGGTACAAAGTTAGGGCTATGTGGCAGATGAGGAGCACTGTCCACCCAAACTTGCTCACACATTGTCTGTGGTCTTGGGACTCTCATGTTGCCTGGTATTGTTGTGTTCCAAGATGTGTGTTCTTCTCTGATCTAGTGCAGGCAATTCTAGCCATCAGTTTGATCAATGTTTTAATGTAATCTACAGAGTTGACAGTTGCTCCTGGTTCCAAGAAATCCAAGAGCATAATGCCTGTGCATCTCAAAAGACAGTACACATCACTTTTCCTGCTGAACACTGTGACCTGAACTTTTTTGTTGATGGAGAATGTGAGTGGTGCCATTCCTTTGACTGTTGTTTAGATTTCGGTTTGTAGTAGTGACACCAAGTTTGGTCAAGAAAGGCATCACCTTTAGCTTCATATCGTTCCAACAACTCCTGACTGACAGTCACCTGGTAGTTTTTTTGCTTTAGAGTGAGGATTCATGGCACTCATCTGGCACACCTTTTGTTGTACCCCAGAGAGGATATTAACTTTTCCACCATACCCACATTTCCTTCTAACTTTGTGCTTATTTCATTCACTGTTATCCACTGGTTGAATTTGATGAACTCATCAAGGCATCTCTTCATTGGTGGCTGTGATTGGGTGGCCAGAGCAAGGTTTATCACTCACATCTCTGTCACCACTTTGGAAGTGACAAACCCATCTTTTAAGCGCATTGACATGACTGTCTTGTTGTCATAAACATTCACCCAAGTGTTTGTGGATGTTGATTGGCTGTACTTCTACATTGAGGAACTCAACAACACATCTCTTTTTTTGACAGACCTCCACTATGACAGAAATTGCTTTGTAAGACTATTTTTACATCCAATATTTTACACACTGTTTGAACTTATTAGGGGAAAGTCAGGTTAGTTGACTCACCACCAATATCAAATCAACCATGTGTAATAGTGCAAAATTTTTTTATTGTTTTATTGGTTACAATCTATAATGGCAGCCATATAAAGTTCACATGTCTGAAGGAAGAGCTGAAGAGCTATGCCAGAAAGTATAAAAAAGTAAAGTTTGATAGGGTTAGTATGTAAGGTTGTATTTCTGATTGTAGATGGATGTACAGAGTAATATTTTGGCAGGCTATAAGTTCAGTACGACTGTATATTCTTTAAAAATTTGGTAGCTCTACACTTAGCAGAAAGTTAGCAGTAGACATTATTCTGACTGAAGATACTGAAAAGTTAGTTGACTCACTGGCAGTCTTTTTAGTTGATTCAATGAGTCAATTAACCATACTACATGCAGTAAAGAAACCTGGTATGCTTGTGTAAGAATTAAATGCTAAATATCTTTTATCATTTATAATTGTTGATCAGTATCTTTAGTTTACAGAGAATTTGTTTAAGAGAAAGGTAATTAATTATTTTGCTGCTGAATAATGGGAAAAAAGTTATGCAAAACTAAGAGAGGAAAAATTCCAATAGACGTGTTTAAGCAAGCTGCAAATTCCATGTGTGCTGGTAAACCTAAGCACAGTGCTGCAAAGCAGTTTGGATTTGATCAAACAATGTTTTGATGGTATTTACAAAAGGTTTTCAAAGGCTCATTAAACTAAGTTGAAATAAGATATCCAAAAGACAGAAAAATTTTCACAGATGAAATGAAAAAGGATTTGGAAGAACATTCCAGTACAGTAGAACCTTGCAGTACGAGTGCCTTGCTGTACAAGAAATTTGCTTTGCAAGCAGCTGTTCATGAGAATTTTTGTTGCATACAATGAGTAAAAATTCGTAGTTTGAGCAATTGTAGGCCCTCAATGTCCTGGGCCTTGGAATTTGATTTCAAAGTTTGTAATTCTATTAAAAACTTGACGAACTTAAAACCTACCTAAAGTATATACAGTACATATCAAGCTTTCAGACTAGGAAAGTCTATACTCAACTGGTTTTAACTACATTATAAGCAGCTATTGTTACGCTGTTTGGATCATAATAAAGGCAATTATTGTGCTTATTCTGCTGGAAGCTAGGTTACTAAGTAGTCTACTCTGCAAAAAACAGTATTGGTAGTTGACATGTTGCTGAAATAACTTATAGACAATGTTTTGCTTGTTTCTAATGTGGTAAATAGTGTTTATTTTTTTTCTTATTACACTTTTTCTGTTTAAAAAATAAACATAAAAACAGACATTTTGGAGATGGAATGAAATATTTATTTCCATATTAATTTTAATGCAAAAAATTGCTTCGTAATATGAGTAAATTGCAATATGAGCTCAGCCTGATAATGATTTAAACTCATACTGTGAGATTCTACTGTAATTTAGTAAAGCAACATCATGGCCTATCTGTGGATAAAGTAAAAATGCTAGCTTATGAATTTGCTGAGCAAAGCCAAGTCCCTTTTTCCAAAAACTGGTCTGACAACAGAGGGGCAGGAAGAGAGTGGATGTGATTATTTATGAAACATTATAACTTGTCATTAAGATCTTCTGAACCAACTGCACTTGGACAAGCAGCATCATTTAACTGTGTCACTGTTGTGTCTTCTATGAAATCATCTCTGAGATCATGAAAAGGTATCACTCTTTTCCTGAAAACATTTAGAACATGGATGAGACTGGGTGTTTTACAATGCAAACTTCACTTAAAGTGATTGCTTTGAAAGAAGCTATTGTGCCATGACATTTACCAAGTGTGAGTTTCTCGTCATAATGATTGGCACAATTAATGCAAGCAGAACTTTATTTTTCCAAGGTCTTGCTTTGTAAAGGAATTTATGTTAGCAGGGGTGCCAATGGGTTCTGCTGGGTGTGCTGCAAAAAGTGGTGGATAAATGAAGTACTTGTGAAATATCTTGAGCACTTCATTAAGTTCACAAAATGCAGTAACAAAAATCCCGTCTTTTTGATCATGGACAATCATGCACATCATATATATCTCTCATATGACTTTGTTGATGAGGAGAAAACATAGAATTGTGATGGTAACAATCTAGCCTCACACATTGCACAAGTTGTAACCTCTAGACCGGGGATTTCAAACTCGCAGGCCATATGCAGCCCTTGGAGCCCTCCAATGCAGTCCTTGAACATCCATTAACTCTTTCCATACAGGGTGGTTTTTCGGCGTTTTTCCGAAAAAGCTGGCTCTTTCGTTTAAAAAAAAAACAAGAAAAAAATTTGCTCTAAATTTATTAAGTATTTTCGCTTTCATTTGTTGAAAGAGCAATTTAAAGTTTATATCATCTAAAAGCCTGTTTCTTTGTGATTAAAATGATATAAAATTTATAAAAATTGAATGAAAAATAAGTTAGTAATAAATAAAAGTATTGACCCTAGTTTTTTTCAAAAATTGTCATTTTTTTCTTCTTGTGTCACCGTGTGGCAAAATATTTTAACTTTTTTAGTTGCTAGCAGGAGCTAAAGATTTAAATTTTACATTGGAAAAAAAGTTTTTCAAAAAGATAAAAAATGAATGAGTTATTTAAAGACAATCAATCATCATATTCAAATATTTTCACTCTTGCGAGTGATCGCGACGTAATTGTGTTTGCTTGCATGCTGCTCTAAAAGTCACATGATCCAATTAAAGTGAAAAAGCCAAACCATGTAATTAAAGGATTAAAAGCTTGTGAACAATAGGAGAGATAAAACACATTAAGTTGCATTCTATGCACGTGTGCAAAACAGGAAACTGACTGAGTCAGATAGCTCGTACTGGCATTAAAAATGCCTGTCTGACTGAGTCGGAGAGCCTGGACTAGAAAAGTTAATAGTTGTCATATTTTGTAAGGTTTTTATCTAAAAGTAATACATTTTTTAAAACAAGCACAGACATGCGATAACAGCACCTTGACCTCACAAAAAAATGACAACATCTCGTTTGGCTCATAAATTATGTTGCAATATATGTCGCAAACTACACCTAGCTAAAAAATATCCTATAAGAATATATTGAAAATTACATGTGGCTCTCAGCACAATTCCCAACATGCAATGTGGCATCCAGAAGCCCACAAGTTTGACACCCCTGCTCTAGACCACACTGTCTATGGTATTATGGTTCAGCTCTAGACAACCAAATGAGAGAGCACCCAGCGACTACATTTTTTATTGATGGAATTGCTCATCTTGCAAAACAAGCATTTGAGCTTGTGTTCACTCGAAGGAATATCTTGTCTGGCTTTTAAAGCACAGGAATCTGCCCCCTAAACCTAGATATTTTTACTGATGTTAATTTTGCTCTATTTGCCATTACAGATCGACTGCCATTAGCTTCTAATACTGATTTGAATTTGAGCCATGTGGAGCTGGAAGAAAATTCATTGCCTGGAAAAGGCTTGGATGCTTTAATGATGCATGTGAGAATGTAGCATCAAACTATTGTCCCAAAACTGATTCTAGAGAAGTGTGGGCAGCTCCACGTCCAGCAAATAAAGATGTTGGTAATTGCAACTCTTTTGCCACAGCACCAATATGCAAAGAAGTTGAGACACTGAAATTGTGTGCTCGAAATATGGCCTACAAGTTTCTTGGTGACATCTTGTTGCTATCAAAAGCTTCAGAAAAACGACAAATAAGAAAAATAAGGAAGGACAGATTTCAGAAAAAAAAGACTTAAGAGAGAAACAAAATTAAAAGAAATTAAAAATCAAAAAAGGCAGAAGGTTTCCTGAAAAAAATATTGAAGAATAATTTAAGCAAAGAGACAACTTGACACAAAGTAAAAATATTACATCTTTTGAGTTTTTCTAAAGAGTCTGGTTGTGAGAGTATGTTGTTGCTGGAGTCAGACAGAGGCACCAGTAATAACATATATGATCAAGATTATATCTGCTGCATTTACAAAGACACTTGGGTAAACAGCTAACCCAGAGAAAAATAGGTGCAATGTGTTTTCCCTGAATTTATCTTCTGTGTGTTTTCCCTGAATTTATCTTCTGCTGCACTGCAAAGAAGAGCATACACACATCCAGTGATTGCTCAAGTTGGGCACATCTGAATTGCGGAGGCATCACAACTTTGTTTTTATCTATAATGTACCTAGATTATGTGTTTCCAGTATAGTACACCTACATGCGAGTTCATTTTTTCTCAAAATTGCAACCAATGGCCATGTGAATTATATGTTTGTTCATTATTATGTTCTATTCAAGGTTAGAGTCAACTATCCCACAGGGTGAGTGAACTTGCCCTTACCATAGGGTTAATCGACCCAATTCATATCATTTTTGAAACTGCCAGAAATGTCACTTTTAAACATATTATTGGGCTGAGATTACCCATGGGTCTAAACAAAAGGTTAAAATTAATACTGTGTAAAATTCAGCTTTGTTCAGTTCAGTTCAGTTTTATTTTATTTCTGCTCCACCACATGAACAAGATAATAAAATGTTGAGAAGTTTGTGTGTTGTTAAAGATGGGGTTAGAAAAAGGAAGAAGCAACAAAACGAGTTGACGTTGTGACTTGCTAATTAGCGATGAAAAGTGTGACTTGTTGTATCATGTAGAAGCAAGGTTGCTTCACCTCATTATAAAATTGTTTAAAAAAATAGAAAGAGAAAAAGAAAGAAAATAAAGTATAAGAACAAGGTTATTTGCTTAATAAAACACTGCAATGGTGGGACCATAGCAGAGTTTGGCTCAAAGAATATGATCAGTCCTTAAAAATATGTAAAAGCACAAACATATTCTACCAGCCCAACAGGCAAACAACCCATCGAAAGAAATCCTGTTGCAGATCAAAAGATCATTTCTTGAGCAAAAACCTCAGTAAAGAAAAATTCAAAAACAAAAACATTACACCCTTGGTAAAAAAACAAACCAAAAAACACGAAAACAACATAAGAAAACATACTAAAAAAAAATTTACAAAAACCAATGCAAAGTAGCAACAATAAATAGTAAAATAAAATTTATGCAATAGCTAAAAAAATTGTTCAGGTAGAAACAAGAGTGATCCTGCAGAACTTTCCTTGAGTCTTTTCTTGACCGTCGTAAAGCTTTGTAGAAGAAAAAATGTTGGAGCTACAAGCTCTTAAGTAGAAAATGAGTCAACTATGCTGACCTTCCCCTACTAAAGTAACAGAGATAAAAAGTACAGGTTAACTATATGAAAATTCAGTCATTATAAAAATATGATTTGCAATCTGCTCCAACTCCTTGTAGTGGAATTGCAAAAATGGAGGCATTACTTTATGAACCACCTTTGTAGTTTCACATTTCACTTAGATTCTAATTAGATAATCAATTTAAATTTGTATTTTAATGCTTGTTGATTGGTCATGGTATCTAATGCTAAAAAGAAGAAATTTTATATACATGTGATTTTGTGGCCCATAGAACATACTTAAATTTATAATTTGGCCCATTACAAAAAAATGTTGGACATCCCTGATTTAGTTTGTTTAATTCTCAATCTTTTAGTTTTAGTTATACACTTAATCTCACTATTTTTTGTCAAAGGTTGAAAAATGTTAACTTTTATGCAGTTTAGTTGAAGTTTACAATTAAATTTACTGTAAAATATTGCAACTGCTGTGACTCTGGTCTATATCAGGGCTTCTTAAACTTTTTATTCACAAACTCATTTATGATTGTGAGTTTTTTCACGAACCCCAGATAAATATTAAATAAAGATACATAAATATTTTGTGATGATTTGTTGATTAGGTAGCAATATACATAGATATGAAAAATATACTTTTAGAATTTATTTAAAAACATACAAAAATGTAAAATTAAAAATTGCCCAAGAAGTTGTAGATTGTATTTATCATAGTTACAAAAAAGTGCAGTTGTTAACTGGTTAAGTACACAAAATTTTTAGAAAGTCATTTGTTAATAAAATGGATGTGCTTGTTTTTTTACGACATAACAAATTAAATTTTCATGCAATATTTGACATTGCTGGACATAAAATCTCTTCAATATTTTTTAGTAATAGACTATATTTTGATTTAATATGTGTTAAAGCTGAAAAAATAATTTATCATAAATATGTGGTGTTGAAGTGCAAAAGAACATTTAATTCACAACCACATATTAGTGCATGCGCATTTTCAAAAATTTGTTAAAATACAGATCTAAATTTTATAAATTCATGTATCTAAATATTTTACATTAAAATCTTGCGACCCCTTTGGGCTTGCAACCCATAGTTCAAGAAGCCCTGGTATATGTTACCATCATCAAATCAATTATTTATCTTCTACTGTAAATCAGCCAGACAATGCCAAGATATTGGTATCTAGTTGAAAATTTTTTTTGTTTTATGACTTGATATATTTTTCATAATCCCATAATAAAAAAATAATTACAAATTATTACATTTAATATCCAGATGTAATAGGTTTGGTTTTCTTTGATTTTAAAAATAAAATTTTGTAAATTGTCTAATAAGCAATTTGCTCTAATCACATAACAATTCGTCAATCTCCTTGAGCACAAGAAAATACTAGTTACAGCATTTTGTTATTCAGGAAAAAAACCATATTAATATGTATGATTTACATATTATATTAACATCATCTTTGGTCTACTTTATACTCTTGAAATGTTTGTTAAAATATAAAGCATTTAATGATTGTTTTTATATGACAAGGTGAGAATGATTATGTTTAAAAATTTATGAACTTTTGTTAAACCAACTTGGCAAACAAATGTGGTTAAACAAACACTTGGCAGCATAATCAAGTGGCTAAGAGCGCAGTGATTTTGATGGACATATGTTTTGGTTCGAAACCTACTTCCATTGTTCAGTTGTGTTCTTTGGAAATTAAACAAACAATTGGCAGCATGGTCAAACGGTTAAGAGTATTGTGATTCTGATTAACATGGTTTCAGTTTAAAACCTATCTGCACCATTCTATTGTGTCCTTGCAAAAAAATTTATGGCACTTTTCTGGCTTGGCAGTTTAGTAAGCAGTTCCTAATTTCAGTCATATCTTTATAAAACTAAAAAATAAAAATAAAAAATTTCAACTGAATAGCAATATCTTGGCATCTTTGGAAGTAGGTAAAGCAATTGCTTGACACTTGCCCTATGTATAATGCCTTTGACACTTTCTTGTGAGTTAGGAAGATATATACAGAAATGAAATGAAAAAAACTTAAAAAAAGCAAATCAAATATACAGTTATTTAGGAATAGTTTATCTTTTTAAATATTTTTTTAGTTCTTTCTGTATGGGTTGGCTGACTCAGTCGGCCCATGCATTGTATCACCAGTGCAGGAAAGCCGACTCAGTCGGCTTCCTCTTTGCATCACGTGCATAGAATGCAACTTAACGTGTTTTCTTTCTCCTAATGTCCACAAGCTTTTAATCCTTTAATTACATGGTTTGGCTTTTTTGCTTCAATTGGATCATATGACTTTTAGAGCTGCGTGCAAGCACACACAATTTTGTTGCAATCACTCGTGAGAGTGAAAATATTCGAATATGATGATTGATTTTCTTTAAATAACTCATTCATTTTTTATCTTTTTTAAAACTTTTTTTTCCAATGTAAAATTTAAATCTTTACTTCTGCTAGCGACTAAAAAAGTTAAAATATTTTGCCACATGGTGACACAAGAAGAAAAAAATGATAATTTTTGAAAAAATACTAGGGTCAATACTTTTATTTATTACTAACTTATTTTTCATTCAATTTTTATACATTTTATATCATTTTAATCACAAAGAAACGGGCTTTTAGTTGATATAAAATTTGAATTGCTTTTTTAACAAATAAAAACAGAAATATTTAATAAACTTAGAGTACATTTTTTCTCGTTTTAAACAAACGAGCCTGTACTGGTGGAAAAACGCTCAAAAAACCACCCTGTATGGAAAGAGTTAGGAGAGTTATACGTCACATTAGTTTTATTTTGTCATAATTGTAGATGTGTTACACAAGCATAATATTTCAAAGGTGGCACTACAAATTCATAACACTATTTGGCATAAAAAATGAGTAAAAAAAGGTTTGGATTTCATAAAAAAAAAAAAAAGAAACCTGACAGTATGTAAAGTTTTTTTTTATTTTGTTTCTTCTAGTTTTAAAATTAGTTTTATTCACATTTGAAATTTCATAATCAATAACATTTTATTTTGGATGTAGTTGGTGCATGAACTTTTTGAAAAGTCAATTGAACGCAAAAACATTCGTGATTCAGATCCCTTTGATTGGGAGAAAAGTTGTGGAGAAATTTCTATCACAACAACCACTACATCTACACCTCCTCGTGGTGATCGACATACAGCTGGTCCAGCAGGGTATGTGAAGTTAAGTAATTAGTTTGATTTTTCTGCTAATGGGACACTGTACTTAAAGAATGGAATTTGTGTCTGGAGCTATTGATGGTGCAAATACTGAGCTTGAATTGAATGAAGAAAACTTAGCTCTTGAACCTATGCCACAACAACCGCCACGTTTAATAAATGAACTTTATCCATCTGCAAATGTAAAAAGGAATTTATCAGTCGATAAATTAAAATCTCAGGTACCTATTGTTTTATGTTATTTATTTGGATAAAATAAAAAAATTAATTTTTTTTAGGAAGAGTTTCCAGTTATTTTGAAATCATCAAATTGTCCTATTCCATCTCCTTTATTAATTGATATTTCAAAGCATAGCTCAGAAACAAAAAGTGGCAGTAGTTTTGATAGCAAAAAGCAAACTGATGACATAAAAAAGTTGCAAGATTTACTAGCTAAAAAAGAAAAAATCAGTAATGGACTTTCCAAATTGATTCAAAGTAATCACAGTAAACCTTTGGTTCATGGGAAGGAACTTCCTTTGATTAAAGCTGACAAAATTTTAGCATCTGATGCCCAATTGGTCACTACTAATTGTAGCTTTGACAAAATCAACACTCCATTTGAAGGACTTGTTGATGAAAAAAAGTTATTTAGTGATAATAAATTAGGTCGAAAAGGTCATGAGTCATATTCTAAAACCTTTCCTGAATTAGTTATTTCTAAAAGCATACCAGAAGATGATAAGCAGTCTCCCACAACTATTCACAAATTAGATGCTCTCACTGTGTTCATTCCTTCCAATAATGCTGTTAATCCTGATGCTCATGAAAGCAGCTCACCAAGTAAAATTCATTCTTTATTAAGTAATGCTGGTTATAGTGCTGAAGGAAGTGTTGTTGATGGAAAAGAATCTTCACCAAGGTAACTATAATCTTAATTTATAATTGAAAATTGAAATACGTTAACTAAATATTATTTAGATCTAATGATTCTGTAAAACATCTTCATCACCGAGTTCTAGCTGGTATTATTCCCTTATCTCGTAGGGTTTTACAACAATCTGTCAGCGACATTTCAGAATCAACTGACTCAGCTAAAAAAAAGTTTATCAATCAACCGCTGTTAAAAATCGGACAAAATCCTTTGCTAGCACTGTGAGTAATGCTTCAAGCATATTTTGGTGTCTTGGCACTATAAATTTGATATTGCATTACAGTGCAAACTTGAGTTTTAATCATCCATTTATTCATAATTAAAACACAGCAAAACTGCTTGCATCTTTATTTTGAATCATTTGTTTATTTGGATCAGTTTAAACTTTAAAAATTCTTTGGCACCGCTCTCTGATAGCATTTTTTGTCCATTTTTTTGATTTTTACTGTTTTTTTCTGTCTTTTTTCTTGTTTTGTTTTTGAAATATCTCAATCTTTTGTTTTTTCTACAGTACTAGTGTATTTCTTTGAATAGAAGCTGCAGCTTCTATTTATTTTTGTAACCATTTTGTGCAGTATCTATTTAAGGGCAGCTTTTATAACACTGGGGAACACAATTTTTGTTGCATTGATACTGACACTTGTTTTTACCTAATTTTGTGGTGCTGAATTCAAATATGCACTTAGTTTTTTTCTTAAAGCTACAGATTTTTTGCAATTTTAGTGAATTTTGCACTCCTAACATAAAACAACAGGGGTTATTTCATAATAGGCATTTGCACCTACGGCTGCATAAGAAACTTTGAGTATACCAGGCATCAATATTCAAGTCTCATAAATTTAACCAATATTCAAATAAGAGTATGTGAAAATCAATGTGTACTGTCAATACAGACAAAATACAAGATCAAATTTGGCCCTGTTCAGGCAAGAATTTGCACTTGTAGCTCCTGCATTTGTAGACTTCCTCAGGGCAATCTCGCTTGATGCTCCAGCAATAGTCTGCCATCATGTTTCTGTCCCATCTGCCTTGGTAGCAATGTTCCATAGTCATGAGGTCTTGATGGACTGCTCCCCTTGTTCATTACTAACAGGCCTGGGTTTACTGGGGAATTCATCAAGGTTACTATGAAGGAAATGCAGCTTGATACTCATTTTACACCTAAAGTTGCGATAAGCTAGCAGCATTGTAGTGACCAGAACATGGTAGTTATCTGCCATCTTGTTACCAAGAAAGTTTTGTGTAACTGTTGCAAAAGATAGTCATGCATCTCCTTGTCATTCATCTTGTTCACAAATTCCTCATCACATTCAAGGGTACAAATCTGAGGTCCATTGAAGACACCAGCATTGACTTTGTCAAATGACAATTTAGGAAAAGCAGAAACTATATGCTGAAAACACTCACCATCACTATCCAGTGCCTTCACAAACTGATGCATCACTTGTCAATGATTAAAAATTCTCTTATGTTTGCACAGTTGTGCTTATTATTATTTTATTTGTATGTGGTATAGCTGTTTACAGTTTTTTAAGTTGTACAAAATTTATATAATTTCCCGTTTTTATTCTATTTTTATTTTTATTCTATTAGTATTTATTCTGGGTTATTTATTTTGGTTATAGTATTTATTTTTGTTTTTGCTTTTAATTTCAGTTAATTGCCTAATGAGCTGTTTTTACGGTGAAACAGACTGTTGTGAATTTTAATAAATAAATTTTATCTGCAGTGTTTATACTTAATTTGTATATACAGTAGAATCCGACTATTATGACATCTCAACGGACTATGAAAAAAGTGTTGTTAAAAGCAAATTGTCGCTATAGCGGGATTGGTGTATTTTGTTCCTACAAAGTGTTTTTAGTTCAATTTAAAGATCTAACAGGGATTACAAGCATACCCAAATGAGCATTACTGCTTTATGGCGTGTCTTTGCTACGTTTAATCTGTGTAAGAACAAAGCAAATCAGTTAGTCAAAAATAAATTGATAATTTTGATCAACAGATTCTGCTTCACCATGTAATTTTTTGCACACAATGTCCTTTCTCACCTTTCATCGATTTATCTAACTCATATTCAATTTCTTGGGATTTTCACAACCGCAAACTTTTGCGTACTCTTGAGCTTTCAACAGCAGCATTTCACCACTGACTAGAATTTTTTCATCTCTTGCTTGATGAAACCATTTCATCAAAGGCTCATGCGCTGCTTTGAATGCTTACGCTTCCGTTTTGTTTTGCTGCTGCAATCTGCCTCAAAGTCTTCGATTATCTTTTTTTTATTCTTCAAAATTGTGATTAAGGATGTTCTTGAAATTTCAAGTTCCTTAGCAAGCATTGACACTGGCATATCATTTCTCCTGTTCACCTCATTAGCAATGTCATACTTTTTTTGTAACGGTAATGATGTTCTTTTGTTAGACATCTTTCTGCTACTGTATATTCAGTACTGTACTTTTTTGTTTAAATACAGTACACAGTAGAGCAAAGTCGGACTTTTATTAGGTCAACAATGGTCTTGTATATGGGCTGTCATGCCATCGCTTTTGTTTTAGATGTAGATGCTTGGCACCTAAAAGGAGATTAGCACTGCTAATTTCCGTCACACATTTAAACAAAAGCCAATAACTGTTGCAAAATAAGATAATTTTGCTTGTGGGGATGAAGAAGTGGTGTCGTTAAAAGCGAATTGTCGTAAAAGTGGGTGTCGCTAAAGCCAAAGTCAAATGTACATAAAATATAGGAATTCTGCTGGGACCAACAAAAAGGCATTGTTAAAAGCAAATTGTTGTTATAGCTGCTGTCGTAATATCCAGTTTCTACTGTATATAGATATATACAGGATGGGAACATCTGCTGCCACTGATTTGCCACTGACAGTTAGCCACTGCCAATTTGGGTTAGGGTTGGTAATAATAGTGTTTTTAGGACTCATTTCTACAAGCCTGAAATGGAGTATTCTTTGTTTTAATAATTTTTTTTTTTGCTTCATCTTGTGCTTAAGCAAGGGAAGAAGTAAAAGCAATTGATAAAAATAACAAAGAATGCTCCATTCTACATGCATAGTGGAAATGAGGCATTCAAGTTAATGATGGTTGGTGACAATTTGCTACCAACCCATGATTATTATCATTATAGATATATAATATATACTGTGTGATTCATAAGTCTCCATCTCTAAAACTAAAATAAGTACATCTGATCTTGGTGTAACTTTCTGTATCAGTTGTGTAACAATGAACAAAGAGTGGTATGTCACTGTTTTAAATTGAAAGCTGTTGCCTTCATTTGAAATGACAATCAACATTGGTATCAACATGATGGTGCCCCGCCCCATTTCAGTATTCTAGCACAGCAATGGCTTGATCAACATTTTCCACAGTGGTGGATTGGTCATAGAGGGACCAAGAAATGGCCACCAAGATCTCCAGACCTCACTATATTGGACTTTTGGCTATGGAGCTATATCAAAGATCGAGCTTATGCAGTCCACAACAGTTATACAATGTTCAACAAACTTGAAGAAGCAATTTCACATGAATTAACAAACATCAATCAAGAAGTCATCCGTAAATTTATTCAAGCTTCAGGAAATGATGCAACCTCTATTTGGAGCAAGATGGTGAACATTTTGAACGGTTGCTATGAAATTGCTTGTTATTTACCATAATTTGTTCTTACTGTTATTGTGTTTTGTTGTGGAATAACTCTACATTTAGTTTGTTCTTACTGTTTTATTTTAGTTTTAGAGACAGAGACTTATGAATCACATGGTATATTGTTCTAAAAAAGAAAATTTTTTTTTTCATATATGTGCCTGCTCAATGCTAGTGAGGTATAATAAGCAAAAAAAGTCAATAAGCACAAACTTTGATACCAATCTTGCTCTGTGTATTGAAACGAATTTATTTTACATTGCCTGGGAAGATTAGTGGGTAACACACATGTGGAAAAATTTTGGCTTGCCTCCATACATTATTACTGAAAATATGTACAAAAACTTGTTGATTTTTTTTGCCCCAAGAAAGGGGCAAAAAAATCATATATGGGGCAAAAAAAGTCAATGTTACTTAACCATACTTTGTAGAAAGATGACACAATAAGGACAACGTAAACCACATGCAAACAGTCAAATAACAACATTAGGCATTCTGTAGACCATATTTTTGGAGGAATGCAAACTTTTCCTACACTTCATCCTCCTCTTCAAATACAAAATACAATTGTCCACGTGTACCACTTGTCAGTATGGCCAATGCTGCTCCTCAAAAACAGTTAGTAGTGTCAACAATGTTTATATCATCAGCAGTAGGCCAATCCCAGCATACTTTCCCATTTATTCCTCTCCTCTTGTGCAAAAATTTGAATTCTGCTTTCTCTGCTTGCCCATCCACATCATCCTGAAACACTTTCAGAAGTTTTCCCCAGTAATAGGTTTGTGGATTTTCCCAGTATACTGCAAAATATTTTCTAACCTCTGAATTCGAGATAGTAGTTTGCTGTTTGTTACTTTTATCCTTATCAATTGCATTACCGGCATCACTATCCTCAACATCTTCATCATAATCTGATTCATCATGCAATGAGATCTCTTCATCTTCATCAGTGTCAGAAACAATTTTTTTCTTTTTAAACTTTCTCTGTTTTGGTGCATTTTCTTTGCTAAACTGTTCTACTTGTTCTTTGAAACTTTCATTTGTCAATATACTTCCATCCATTTTAACTCGTTTTCGCTTCTTTGGTGTCTCATTTTAGCAACAGCAGGCTTACCTCTAGACTTGATAACACTCTCAATTGTTACATTTTCATCCTTTGGCACTAAGTGGATCTCATATTTCATTCTGTCTGGAGCTTCGTTTTGCGACAACCTGATCAACTGTTTCGGAAACCCCATTTCATCACAATTCCAAATACATTCTGCATGATACTCCAGCCTCAACCTTTTTACTTCAGCTTCCAGCAGTTCATAAAAGCCATAGATAACAAAGGGGTCAGAAGTAATGCTTTTTTTAGCAAGTTGCATAAGACCTTTTTTCAAAGCAAGATTATGACGATCCATAAATTTAACAGTCCATTCATATCCAGGCATACCATCCATAAACAGTGTAGCAATGTCATTAATGTTCACAAAATTCTGGACTATAAAACGCAGCTCTTGCAAAATTGGCCTAAAACCTAATTCTGCCTTTTTACTGCTGGTGCAATTTTTCTTTCTGCTTCTATGGGAAATACAGTTTTTCTGCCTTGTTTCATTCTTGTTTGTAGTCCTACATTTTCTTTCATTCTGCTTTTTATTAGCATTCATGATATACCATATTTTTGTGTTGTCTTGTCAATGCTCTCTCCACCTCCGATTTCTTTTATTGCTTTCAAAATTGTCAACTCTGTGTAGTGTTTCTCTTTTTATAAACTCTCACCATTTCAATAATTTTTTGCAAGTCATAGATGAAATATAATGTATCTGTAAAAGAAGTGTGTAGATAACACTTTAGAAGTACTGTTCAAACATTCTGACTGTTTAGAAGTAATAAAGAGGTGATTTCTGCTTATAAACATTGACAATTATATGTGGGGCAAAAAAAAATCAAGTGGGAAAAAAATCAACATAACTGAGCAAAAACTGATCAACTTTATCTTTATTGGGCTACTGTTTAATGGCTAAGAGTCACATTGTCTAACAGAAAACAGCAGTAAAATATTCAGCTGTAAACATGTTACACAAAAGTTTTGGAAACCATGAAAAAATTTTTTGGTGCGATATTTTGGCTCATTACGTAAAACCAACCTATCAGACTGATAAATACAGCATTAAAAATTTCAGTTGGCTGGAAGACTTCTTAGTTATGTATATTTTGTCATACAGAAATATCTTTCATGCAGTGCAACAATTTGGGGGTGTAGGAAAGGTTGCTTTTTTTTGCCCCAACTACCATCTTGATTTTTTTTGACCCAACTTACTATATATAAAAAAAGGAAAATACATATATAAATTAAGAATCATTTTCTAGAATCAAAATTTTTTTGAAAAATCTTTTGATTCCAATTCCTAAAAATTCTTCGATTTTCATTTCCAATTCTGATTGATTCTCCCATACTAGTTCAATGCATACACCATTGGCTTCAATGAGCTTTATTTAAAAAACTTGGAATAGAATGAACAACTTTTAGAAGAATGTGATTTGAGATAACATTCAGAACTTGTTAAATTTGTATCTCCAAATCTTCCAATGCGCAAGACTTTGTTTTACACTTTTATGTAAACCCCACAGGGCCCTCATTGACGCATTCATTGATCTTAAAAGTGTTGGTCTAACCATGCAGGCACACTGAGTGCAAAGTAGGTGTTGTACCATCTTGCATGAATATTAAGTTATTGATGTTATCCCAGCCAGGCACTGTAAATTACACAAAACAATCAAACATTTAAATATAGCATTCTGCATTTATTGTATCATGCATCAGATATGGACAAATAATTTTTTTGCCATTATTGTGCATCACACAGTCATGTTTGTTTGAGTTTGCATTCTCTCAACACTAATTTTAGGATTGGCTTCATCTGTACTCCAGCGATGGCAGTTGTAGCGATGTACGAAACCACTGACATGGAAGATTGCCTTGTCACTCCAAACAATATTTTCAAACAATTCAAGTCAACCTTATTGCCAACTCAGCATTAGTTCTCTGTATTTCATTCTTGTCACAGTCTTCTGGATTCTGTGCATAATGGGGTTTTCATGAACAATTATTGAATTGTTTGCATAACATGAAAAGTATTGGGTGTCTTATCAGTCCACTTTTACCAGCTGCTTGACTAGTTGGTGTTTGTAGGCTATGATCAAATATTTCTTGCACTTTTGCCACTTTATGTGGCATTTAATTTGTGGATGGGCACTGCTTTTTTATCATTTACAGATTTTTTGGTCATCAATTTTGTATGACAATTTTTTATTGTCTCCAGACTAAAGTATTACTTGCCTTACTTTAATCTATGCCACTATCTCTGCACCTTAACTATGGAATTTTATACTTTATAAAGTGCTGAAATTTTGGCTCATTACTAATGGTCATTTTTAAACAAGTGGTCAAGCAAGAGGTCATTTTTTGAAATGCTATATCACATATCATAAATACCAAAAACTATTAACAAAATCTTAAAAGTATGTAATCCCAATGAGTATTGTTTTACCTAACATGGTTGTTTTTGTCTGGAATTCAGTGGTAATAATGATCACAAGCAATTTTTATTGTTTATATACTTTTCAACACCCTGTATTTGTCATTTTATTGCTAGTATATTAATGTCAAAAGACTTTGTGGAGTCTTGAGTTAAAAGTTGAAATCACATGTTTTAAGACAAAGTAATTTTTTTATTTGTTCAGTCTTTTTGCTGACTCCAATTATAATTTTATACCATAGTTTAAAAATTAAACTAGATTAATTAGGGTTAAAAGTTGTACAAAAAATTAATTAACTATATTGCGTTTAAACCAATCAACACCATATTTACAGTGGTGGCCAAAAGTTTAGCAACACTTGAAAATCTATTAAAAAAAAGCAAAAAACTAATTAAATTTGGCCTAATGGAATACAACTGACTGTTTAAAATATTTGAATATGCATTTTTTTATTTGTTTGAAATGATAAAATCATTTACTTGATTAATTATTCATAATTATTAATTTTTTAATTATGTTGAGCAAAACGACACCTGGACAAAAGTATAGCAACATGTTATTTTTTTTTTATTTTTCAAATTTTCATCAACATTATTAATATTTTGTGCTATAACCAAATTTTTTTATCACAGCCTTACATCTCTTTGGCATAGAATCAATGATTTTTTGACAAAAACTGAGATCAATGAAATTGTAGCACTCAATCAATTTTTTTTGAGATCATTCTTATTTTCCGAATTTTTTGAGCTCAGATCGAATTTAATTTTGCGCCAGATGTTCTTGATCGAGTTTAGATCTGGGCTTTGGGTCAGCCAATCCAAAACTTTCATTTTAAGATTCTTGAAAATCTTTGAAATCGATTTGGCAGTGTGGATGGAGGCATTATTTTGTTGAAAAAAATGTTCTTTCTGCCCATGGTCTTTTTCATGAATGGACTGACAGTATTTTTGACAAGCTGTCCATATCTGGAAGCATTCATCCTGCCCTCCAATTCGACCATGGGTCCCATCCCATGCCAAGAGAAACAACCCCATATCATGATAGAGTTGCTACCCATTTGTACTGTGGGCCTGGTGCACTTGATGACCAGACAACATGCTAGACCAAACACATGACCAGACAACATCTAAACTCGATCAAGAACATCTGGCGCAAAATTAAATTCGATCTGAGCTCAAAAAATTCGGAAAACAAGAATGATCTCAAAAAAAATTGATTGAGTGCTACAATTTCATTGATCTCAGTTTTTGTCAAAAACATTGATTCTATGCCAAAGAGATGTAAGGCTGTGATAAAAAAATTTGGTTATAGCACAAAATATTAATAATGTTGATGAAAATTTGAAAAATAAAAAAAAAATAACATGTTGCTATACTTTTGTCCAGGTGTCATTTTGCTCAACATAATTAAAAAATTAATAATTATGAATAATTAATCAAGTAAATGATTTTATCATTTCAAACAAATAAAAAAATGCATATTCAAATATTTTAAACAGTCAGTTGTATTCCATTAGGCCAAATTTAATTAGTTTTTTGCTTTTTTTTAATAGATTTTCAAGTGTTGCTAAACTTTTAGCCACCACTGTATATTTAGCACTGCAAATAATATGTATTTATTTAGAGAAAGTAATGTATTTATAAAATTGTAAGCCTTGCCTCACAAAGTTTCTTTTTAATCATTGCTGTATTTATCCTCCTAGAGAGATAAATATGGAGTAAAAATAAAAAAATTTACATATCTGCTAATGTTTATTTGTTTTACATATCTGCAAACTTGACCTTTAGGTGTCTGTTTTTTAGACAAGAGTGGGTTACAATGTTTTTTAGTGTTTATGATATGTGATTTACTATCAAAGGTAGTTTACAATTAAGTAGATACTAAAATAGATTTAGTATACAAAGAATATTAACACAAACATGGTTATAGAGACAAATTGTATATTTGAGGGCAAAGTTACAGTCACAAATTTTAAATTAATGGATTTGTTATTTCAAAAGAATAGTCACTAGTAATACAGTTGATTCTGGTTTATTTGGATATCATATAATCTGGACAACTGCTTTAATCAGACAAAAATCCATACAACAGAACAGAAGTAAACATTACACACATATTTTTAAGCTTAATTCAGACAATGAATGACTGCATTGTTGTATTAACATTAAATATGCTTGCAATTTTGAATGGCTGTAATAATAATACAACAAAACATTAATGCTACTCTGTTAGCAAAAAGAAAGCAACAATTTATTTAAAAAAAAGAAAGATGCAGGAAAACATTAGATGTTGAAGCATGCAAGAAGGCATAAAAAGAAGTAAAAACACTACAGAGCATGACTGCATCATCAAAAAGACCAAAAAAGAAAAAACGAACTAGAAACAAAATTAAATCTTGTTAACTTTTGGGATAGAAATGTTATCTGCAATCATTCCTTGACTGACAGTTAACAACTTGTTGTTTGGTTTCTTTTGGGATACCTGAACAAAACAAAAGACAAAAACCAAAATCAAAAGTACCTTTTTATTAAAAATAATTAGTTACTATTTAGCATTCAATTTTTAGGTTATTTTACCAAACTGTAGCTCTTAATATTTAAAATAGCTTTGGCATTTAATGAAGGAATTATCAACTACTCTTTGTTTTTACATGCAAATTTGTGAAGGTTTTTGCGAAAAGACCCCAAACTTTATTTTTAGTTTTCAATGAGTAAGAAATTGATTGTTGACACAAAGTGTTAGAATACAATTTAGATATAAATTCAGATTTATTTTGATTATTAGACATTGCTTTTACAAATATATTTAAAAATGCAGTTGGGTTTCTTCCAATACTTTGTTCAGACATCAACACATTCAGATCTTTAAATAGCATTTGAGTTATGTTATGTTCATTTGTTTGTTTCATTCAGCAATGCAAATGAGATTTGGCACACATGTATGCTTTGGTGGCCACTGTTAAAGAAAATGCAAGCTTCAAAAGTGTTTAAATTTTTCTGGAGAATTTCTTTTGTTGTACTAGCAACAGTCATTAGTCAAAAGTTGGTTATACATGTATAATAAACATTGAATAGTTTTAATAGCAGTAATATGGAGTTATAGCATTTTTAGCCTGTAGTGTAAATTTAAATGTTTTTATTCCATATTAATTATGCTTTGTTAGACCTAAGGGTTGTTTTCCTGAATTTTTCATTGATTTCTGCAACTCTTTAACCCATTAAATGTTGCATTAAACACATTAATGTAAGCATAAACATCCCATTAAACATTAAAGTTGCCAATATCTCCCCCAATAACTCTGAGCAAAACAAAAATTTTAGGAAGAAAATTATGTCTTCAGCTCAAATAGGCATTGAAATATCTTATGCAACATTGCTTTCTTAAAGTTTTCTGACGTTTGAATAACACGACTATAGAAAAAAAATTTTTTAATTTTTCAGCGGCCACGTTTAAAGTTATTGTTTTAGAGTTTCCAAAAATAATTTAGTTTAAAAATTTATATTAAAATTTTTACTGGGAATTGTTCTTTTCAACAAAACTAAGGTTATTTAAATTCACTTTTTAGAGACAGAATTATGGAAAGTTTTATAAACAGAGTTTATTGGCAACTAAAGTTGCCAACAGCATTTAATGGGTTAATTATATAATAGTAAAACAGGCTGCACATCCTTTGTTAATTCAGATAAGCTCATTTTTACACTTAATTCTGTCACAATTAGTTGCGATCAAAACACCTGAATAAAAGTGGAGTTAACTGTATACAGTGCAATCGGAAAGTTTATGCAAAGAGTAAATAATTGCTTTTTTCAGTTTTTTGCAAATTTTCAGAAAATGTTGGGATATTTAATGTTTAATTCTCTTTTCTATCTTGTAAGTATTTATTTAAAACAGCCATATAATAATTTAAAAAATCATTTTCTTCAGATTAAAAAGTGACTGAATAGCTTAAGAAAAATTGGTATAATGGGAAAACGAAGTCAACTTTGTCAGAATAAAGTTCAGAACATTGTACAATTGAGTTTAAAAGGAAAATGCAGTCTTGAAATTGCTAGAAAATTGAAAAGAGATCATCGTACCATCAAGAAATTCTTGACTGAAGGGAAAGTGACTTGCTCAAAGCAAAAATGTACCAAACCCAAAGCATCATGTCTAAGAGATGAAAGGAAAGTAAAAAATGCATTATTAAGAATGCCTCATTCAGCAAGCAAAATCATTTTTGAAGCTGCAGGTCTTTCCAAAGTTCCAAAGTCAACTAGAAATGACTATTTAAGAAAGATAGGAAACATTAAGAAAAAGATAAGCACCCTTGTTCTTATCAAAAAAACAAATGAAAGTGACTTGAATGGGCTAGAAAGTATAGCAAGCAAGATTTAAATAAAGTTATATGGACTAATGAGTGCAGAGCAACACTTGATGGACCTGATGATTAAGAAAAAGGATGGCTTGCATTAGACTTTCAGCCTCAACATTGTTATAGATGGCAACAGGGAGAGAGAGGAGTGGTGTTTTGGGCTGCAATTATTGAAAATGAAATAGTAGGCCCATTTAGAGTACCACAAGGTGTTAAGATAAATTCTATTAATTATTGCAATTTTCTTGAGAGAAATTTTTTGCCATGGTTCAAAGCTCAACCAATTGAGAGAAGAAAGAATGTGATTTTTATGCAGGATAACGCTTCAGCCCATGCTTCAAAGTTCTCTAAGGACTTTGTTAAAGCTCAAGGTCTTCATGGATCAAATCTCATGGATTGGCCCCCCAGTAGCCCTGACCTAAATTCAATTGAGAACTTTTGGACCATCACAAAGAGAAGAGTATATGCAGATGGATAGCAGTTCAATTCACCTGATGCTCTTCGGAGACGCATACAAAGTGTGTGCAGTAATACAATATTACTTCATCTGAAATACAAATTTTGATTAATTGTGTTGATAACTGACTTACTGTAAATTGAATACTTAATCATTACTCAGAGTTAATTATTGCACACTATGACTATTAAACATTATAAGATAAGACTTGTAATATTTTTACTAAAAATTGAATTGAAAGTGAGAACTTTTAGGATTATTTATTAATCTTATTTCCTCTTGTTTCCAAGACAGCTGCCCAAAAGATATAATACAGGGTGTCAAGAAAGTTCCCGATCGATTTTTAAATTTAATGTAATTCAAAAACTTCAATGAATTATGATAAGTTCTGTACATCATTTTTCCACTTAATCCTCCTTTTCAATGTTTCAGATACACTTTTCAAATTTTTTTGGCTAAAATAATAATAAAATGAGTAAAAGAGCTGCAATCATTCAACTTCATCATGCGGGACATTCAAATTCTAAAATTATGAAGTTGCTAAAAGCACCAAAATCGACTGTTCGCGATACAATCTTGCGCTTCCAAGAACTTGGAACCATGGAGGATTGGGATAGGAGTGGACGACCTCGATCCGCTCGCACTCCAGCAAAGATCAAGGCCCTCAGGGAGAGAATTCGGAGGAACCCCAAACGATCCTTGAGGAAAACAGCTAAAGACATGAATATCAGCCATGAGTCTGTCAGAACAATTGTTGAACAGGATCTCAAAATGTCCCCATACAAAATCAGGACAAGACAACTCCTAACTGACCTCCAGAAGCGAAAAAGAAAGGAGAGGGCCAAAATTCTGCTGAACTGTCTGAAGGGAGGCACGGAGAAAGGCGAAATCGTTTTTTCAGACGAAAAACTCTTCTCGGTGGAGGCGAAGTTCAACACCCAGAATGACAGGATTCTCGGAAAGTCGCCCAAGGACCTCCCTGATCATCTTCGATTCGTTTCACGCCAACAGAAACCCTTGTCTGTGATGGTATGGAGTGCGATCTCCAAATCTTGGAAATCTCCCCTCATTTTTGTTAAAGAGGGGGTCAAAGTGAATACAGATTCGTATGTCAATGATATTTTAACCCCTGCCCTCGCATCGATGAAGGAAAAGTTCAAAAATAAGTCCTTCACCCTCCAACAAGACGGCGTGCCTTCTCACACATCAAAGAAGACGCAGAAGTGGTGCGAAGAGCACTTTCCTTCATTCTGGACCAAAGATTTGTGGCCACCATCTTTGCCCGATCTCAATCCTATGGATTTCTGTGTGTGGGGTATTCTGGAAAAAGAAGCCTGTTCTTCACCCCATAACAATCTGGAGGATCTTCGAGCTTCCCTGAAACGAGCATGGGAGAAAATTCCTCAAGATGCCCTTCATGCTGCTTGTCAGAATTTCCGACAGAGGCTCCAACGTGTTATTGATACAGATGGGGATCATTTTGAATAAACCAGATTTTTTTATGTTCATGGAGCTTTGTTCTATCACCACAATAAACCTTTTGTTGATTTAACCTTCTGTCATTAGCCCTATATAATTTTGTTTAGGATCGGGAACTTTCTTGACACCCTGTACAGTGATTTCTCAGGATATGATTGTTTCTGCGTACAAATATTTCAACTTACAAACCAAGTCCCAAAGAAACATTTGTTTCAAATTATGAAAACTTCAAGATACAAATAAAACACAAAGTCAAAAACAAAAAAATTATGTAATGTACATAAATTAAAGTGTTAAGTTTACGTACACAGTAAATTTTTGTGGTTGTTTCACACTTCATAGTGCACAGTACGACTGTTCTCTGGTGGCCTGCAACAAAATTGTTATTATTCATAACAACATTGTGCATTATCATTGTTGTTTTATTGATTTTATTAATGGCTCATTGTTTCTTTAGATATATATCTTTTAATTTGTGCTTATAATGTCTAATTTTTGCCTGGGGAGTATAATATTTACACTTTATAAGACTGGGTTTGGGTGGGTCAGAACGAATTAGGCCATTTACATGTAAATTTTGCTTTTGCATACAAATGATTCACCTTACAAATACCATCCCAGAATGAATTAAATTTGTATTCTAAGGTACCACTGTAATTGTTAGTAATAAAAGTACTTAGTTTTGGCTTAGCTATACCATATTTTAAAATTTTGTATAACCCTGGCTGCAAGTTTGCTTGTTTTCTTGTTGAATGTTGTGACCTTTTGCAGCCTTTGCAATAAAATGTGGCTGCTTGTTTAATCTTGTCATAATTTAGAAAACTTGGCTGATTACATTGTTTGCTGTTGCAAAGTATGCCAATGAAACTTGAAGTAAACAAAAATATGTTTCCTCCACCACTTCAAAAAAATATTTTAAATAGACAAATAAGATGTAATAGTAAATGTTACATACAGTAGTGTGCAAATTAATTGGTTAACTTGCATTTTTTAACCCTTTGACAGTCTAAGGCAGGGGTGGGGAACCTTTTACTCTATGAAGGCCGCACTAACAATCATAATTAAGCAGATGGCCGCAAGGAGACTGAGAAAAAAAGTCTAAAGGTTAACTTTGACAACAATTTAGCTAAAATATAAAATTTAATGTTATCCTTTCTCAAAACTTAGTGCAGGGGTGGGAACCTTTCTAAAAATAAAGGCCACACCAGCACTATCCGCTCTCCCTTGAGGCCACAGACAATAAATGTGCGAACTTCTATATAATACTAATACTGCAGTTATTAATGATATAATTATGCCTATAATCAGCATGAAAATTTAAAGATTATTGAAAAAAAGAAACAGAAAATGTATTGTTCACTTATCTTTTAATCGTTTAATGACTTTTCTGCGGTTGCTTCTGTTGAACCAGCAGTGAGATATTTGGTTCCAATGAAGACGTTTTGAGCTTTAGTTGGTTTTCAAGATGTACGTCTGTTATCTGAGTTCTCAAATCATTTTTTATTTGTCTCATGTAAGAGAATGATGATTCACAAAGATATGTTGAACAGAAACACGATATCAACTTACGTGCGTGTTCACGAAGACGAGGATACTCTGTTGCTCCCTTCCATATTCTTGCGGGATCTTCTTTATTGTCGAATTGTGCTTTAACAATGTTATCTTCAGATAACTCAATAAGCTCCATCGGGAACTTTTCTGGTGCTTCAGAAAAATCAAGTACGTGTGGCTGAAAAGCCAGCTTTAATGTCATTTCATGCTTCTCAAAATCCTTGAATCTACCGTTATATTCTTCGATCAGGTTATCTAAAACTGTGACGTATCTTACAACACATTCACTAGTGTCGTCGCTCCTTCCATTCATTAACTTTGCTAACTCGGGAAAATAATTTTCTGAAAAATTTGATTTTTCAAGTAGTGATCGGAAAAAAGACAACTTCTTCCGAAATACCTGAATTTTTTGCCACATCTCGAAAACAGATTTATTTTTACCTTGCAGAGAGACATTTAATTCGTTCTGTTTTGCCATGATATCACACAAAAAAGCAGTGTCTTGAAGAAAATTAGCATCTGATAATACGCAGTTTTGATTGTTCTCATTATACAGTTGAATTATTTTCTCACGTAAAGACAAAATTTTCACTAAAACTTGACCTTGCGATAACCATCGCACTTTCAAATGGTAGGGCAAATCTGCACTGATGATTTCCTCATCCAACATGAGCATTTCTCGAAAATGGCGATGTCTTGTAGAATTTGCGCGAATATAGTTTACTATGGCCACAATATTCTTCAGAGTGTCATCGAGAATGACAGATTTGGAACAGAGGTTTTGCTGATGTAATATACAATGAAAGGAAATAAAATCTTGATTTACAAATTCCTTTTTGAGATGTGCTACGAATCCTTCATTTTTACCAGTCATAGATGGGGCACCATCTGTGCACACGCTCACTATATTCGCAAAATTCAGACTTTTTTCAATAAATTTTTCTTTGAAGTCGTTGAAAACATCAATTCCTCGTGTCCTCCCTTTAAGGGTGCCTAAAGCAAACAATTCTTCGTATACTTCAAATTCTTCAGTTACTGCTCGAACAAAATACAAGACTTGTGCGGAATCTGTTGCATCTGTTGATTCGTCAAGTGCTACTGAATAATAGGTAGTGTTTTTATTCATAACATTCGTTAACTGCTCTGTTATGTTTTGAGCCAATTCCTGCTGCCGATCAGTATTTGTTCTTCTTGATAAAGGTATGTTCTTATATTTGTTGATCTTGTCTGGATCTAAGCATCCTACAACTTCAATGATACAGTCCTTTATCAGTTGTGAATCGCTGAAAGGTTTACCTTGTTTTCCAAGAAGATATGCAACTTTGTAGCTGGCCTCAGTAACAGCTTTATCCTGATGTATTATTCTATGAAAAAATTGCTGTTGTTTTTGTCTTCCTTCTTTCAACTTCTTTAATGCAATACTTCGAGATTCACCTTCTAATTTAGCATGCTTGTTGTCCTTATGAGTACTATAATGCTGATGCGCATTGTATTTCTTTATTGTTGCAATTGTTGTTTCACAGAGCAAGCATTGCATTTTGCCATTATCTGACACAACGAAATATTGCAACTCCCACTCTTCATTGAAGACTCTGTGTTCATCTTTTAATGTTCTTTTCAATTTCTTGGACATGATATGGGTAGAATGAACTAATTTACCTCAAAATGCGCTAAAAATGCGATAGCTGTTTTATAAGTTCAAGTTATATGATAAATATCAATAACTGTTCAATAACACTGTATTTGGCATCAATGCACTACTTATTGCTAGCAAAATTTATAAATTAAAGGACTTATCAAAGTAAAATTGTTTTTAATATGTTGTACACAAAAATATATATAATTCAGTGCAATCACTGTAATGCAACACTCAAAATAAAACTATCAGCAAATATTTTTATGAATTCAAACAAATATGACGACACCTTCACTGCTAATACCGAACTGATCTGCAGCCTTTTTTCTCTCTCTCTCGTATTGGTGGCAAAGTCACGTTCACGTGATCTCGCACACGTTATATCTTGAACGTGTGCAAAAATACTTATTGCCACCGACTTCTGATTTATACAGAGGTAAACGTGTTCATTTTTGGCAGTTTTATTCGATTGTAAAAACTAGTTCATATATGCATATGATAACATAGTGATAATAAGGATGATGTTGAAAAAAATCTGAAAATGGCAAAATAATGACAAATCGTGTATGACATTATGATATATTTATTCGATGCCAAACACGCTCCAATAATGCCAATTGACATTAAATGGTCATACCTGGCAACACTGTTTAACACTGCCACCGATCAGAGTTTTTGTTGCATATGTAACCAATAATGAGCGCATTTACATCCTTTGTAGCACGATCTGACGAACCAACGGCGAGTAAGGTATGACGTGTGCTGTTTAATTTTTCTAATGGAAGCTGTACCACTACCTTTTACTGTACTGTGACACTACTACGAAGCTATCTGAAACAAATAGAGGCGGGAAGCAGTGGGCTAAACAACAACCGAACAAGAATGTAGCATGAGTAAAACATAGTGAGCGGCACTAGTACACAAACTATACATGAAAGAACTGCTCTTACTGCTATAAATAGTACGTTTTTGCTTTGCTTGAAATGTAGATTTCACAAATGCCAAATTTAAAGTGATAATAGATAACTAATAGTGTCAAATTATACATAAATGACAGAAAAGAAATATCTAGCGTTTACAGAACTGGTATTTGCTACTCTTAGGTGTCAGATGTATAATTCTGAGTTTAAGTTTTAAAGAACTTCCATAAGCCACGGAAGGCCGCACTTCATGACTCAGAAGGCCGCAGGTTCCCCACCCCTGGTCTAAGGGGTTTTCAAGGTAATGTTAAAAATTTTTATGACAAAAGAACTCTACAATAGAGCAATAGTGAAAGTTCCAGTTCTTCCTTTTTTGAAGACTTTGATGATAGTGAAGACGAATATCACATTAATTCAGATGATCTTACTTCTTCAGATTATTTTGAAGAAGTAGGGATTGTGCATCACATATGATGCACAAACATCTGAATTAAATGCCCTGTGTATCACTTGTGATGCACGGGACTGTCAAAGGGTTAAGCACTTTTTTATTTTGCACAAATTTGGATAGTTGATACTACATAAATACTTATTTTTTAAGGGTGTTCTGTAACATCACATGTTTTAAAGTATTTTGCAACGATATAATAAACTGTATTATGTCATAATAGACAAAATATTTAAATAATCTTAAACAGTTAATACGTGCAAGTGGTGTAGAGTTTTAAGCTATTACTAAATGGCAGAAATTAGCCTTAGGAAGCATACAAGTATTTTGACACTTCATCAATATAACCTGGCATGAAGTAAAGATATTTTTAAAAAGATTGGTGTGCCATAAATCAGTGTATCTAGAATCATTTGGCAGTACCAAACTATGGGGTCAGTCAGTCCAAAACGGAAGGGAAAGTGTGGTCATAAAGGAAGACCACAGCAAAAGATGATGCCTATATTCTAAAAAAGAGCAAGCAAGACCCATCAAAAAGCAGTGTTGAGATTACAAATGATTTGGCTGGTGCAGGAGTTGAGATAAGTGCATCTTTAGTGTGAAGGCAATTGGTTGCAATGGGTAGAAAAGCTAAAAGACCCTTCAAAAAGCAGCTTTTGACAGGTGCAATGAAAAGAAAATGAGTAAAGTGGGCAAAGAAATACAAAGATTGGACTGAAAGTAGATGGAAAAAAGTGCTGTTTTCCAATGAAAGCCATTTTTTGGTCCAGGGACAACACAGACATTATGTAGGGAGAAGTGAAGGGGAAAAGGTTACAGAACAGCACATTAATCAGACGGTCAAGCACTCTCAGAAGAAGATGTTTTGGGGGTCTTTTAGCTTCAATGATCTGGGATCATTCTATCCCTGTTCAGGAATAATGAATGCCGACAAGTACATTGATGTAGTCAATCATAAGGTTGTAAGAGACATGCAAATTACATTTCCTAATGGTGGAAGCATATTCCAGCATGATTTGGCCCCTTGCCATTCTGCTAAAAAATGCAGAAAGTGTTACAAGAAAATGGAATAAAGGTTTTAGAATGATTAGGGAATTTGCCAGACTTGAACCCCATAGAAAATTTATGGGGTATAATTAAAAATAAACTGAGGTTGAAAGATGGTACAACTGTCAACAAGCTGATTGAGGCCATTATTTCAGTCTGCTACCATGATGATGAAATTGTCAAAAGTTGCCAGAAATTGATCAATTCTATGCCCAAACGAGTGAAGAAAGTTTTTAAAAATAAAGGAGGCCATATATCATATTAGATGTGAAAATTGTTTTGTGTTTTGAACAATAAGCCATTTAGAGTAAATTTTCAGCCGTTTTGAGTGAGCCAATTAATTTGCACACTACTGTACTTTAAGTCAAGTCAAGTCACAAGCTTTTCAAGTTCAACAACCATAAAGCCTGGGACAAAAGTTTAAGACCACTTGAAGTTTTTTAATCATTTCATGTTAAACCTGCCATAATGTGCACAAACCACAAACTTTTTGCAAAAACTTTTTTGTATTTCAACGAACATCTCTTACTCAAGCAAAATGCATTGTATTTTGGTAAAACAAAGAACAAAAATTAAAAAATTCTTAATACTTGGTGTGACTGCCTTTATTTTTTATAACTTCTTGAAGGCGACGTTGCATACTACTTACAAGGTTAAGGCAATAATCCGGAGAAAGTTCATGCATCCAAACTTCTTTGATCACCTTCCGCATTTCCTCAAGACATGAAGGCTGTCTTTGAGATACTTTCGTCTTCAATAAAGCCCACAAATTTTCTATGGGGTTCAGGTCAGGACTGTTCCCAGGCCAGTCAAGCACATTGATATGCTGGCTATTGAGAAATTGCTGTACAACCTTGCTTTTGTGGCAGGGAGCTCCATCATGCATAAAAATTGTGCAATTATGTATTTGCATGTGTATCACCAACTTCTCCTTAAGCAATTTGACGTATTTGGAGCCATTCATTGTGCTTCCTGGCAGCAAAAAATAAAGACCAGCTGTCCCATTAGCTTACATGGCCCCCCAAATCATTTGACTTGGAGGGTGTTTCACTGTTGGAATGGTGAATTTCTCCTGATACCAAGCTCTAGGTGGTCTCCAAACTCGATACTTCCAAACAGAGAATTGCTTCATTGAAGATTCATCTGAGAAAAGAACATTTTTCCACATTTTTGTGTCCCAGTCAAGATGCCTTTTTGCAAACTCTAACCTCTTTTTTTTAATTGCTTTGGTTAGACGTGGTTTCTGAGCTGGTCTGTATGACTTCAGGCCAAAATCCACAGACAATCTACGCCTAATAGTCTTTTCACTCATGTTGATTCCTCTTTCCGCCATTCCTGCCTGTATTTTTTTTAGCAGAGCTCATAGGAGATTACTACCTTCCTGATAAAACGATCATCCCTGCTACTGGAAATCCTTGGACGACCTGACCTTTTGCTGTCCTTAAAAGTGTTTTCTTTTCGAAATTTTTCGATAGCATTGTGTACTGCAGTCTTGCTAACCTTTATCTGCCTTGATATTTTGCGTTCTGAGAGCTTCATTGTGCTAAGACTGACTATCTGGGCATGTTTTTCACTACTGAGAGCTGCTTTTTTGCCCATTTTTTAGCTGTCAAAATTTTGTATTTCTACAGGTAATTTATGGCTAAACGTCTGAAATTCAAATCGAAAAATAAAAATATATTATTGTTAAATAACAAGACCTAATTGCAAAACCTAAATATGCATTCTGACGCAACAATACTTAGTTTTGCGTGAATAAGAAGCTTTTTTACTTAAATGTGTAATATTGCAAAAGGTGGTCTTAAACTTTTGTCCCAGGCTGTATATAGTACTGCTATAGCTGTGACTTTCATCAGCTGCATGATCAAGTGGTTAAAGTGCTGGGATTGTGAATGACATGGTCTTGGTTCAAAACCTACTCATGCCCTGCTGTTATGTCCTTGGGAAAGACACTTTATGGCACTTTCTCCTGCTTGATGATTTTAACAAGCAGTTCTAAATTAAAGTCATATCTCTATTAAATTTCAAGCCAACAGCAATATTTTGGCATCTCTGAAAGTAGGTTTGGGTAATTGCTTACCCTATGTATTAGTGCCAGAAGTACATGTATTTTACATATAAATGTATTAGTGTAAAGTGCCTCCATCACTTTCCTGTGGGTTAGGAGGATAAAGGTAGAAATAAAATAATAAAATAAATAATTGCTAATTTATCAAAAATGTTTAGGTTCATGTTTTCCTCATTGTTTTTTGATTTTAAAAAATCCTCTTCCATGTGACTCTTGTTACACAACTCTTCTAGGTATAATATAATTTTAACTGTATTGTATTAACTTTGAAAAAGTAAGTAAAATACTGTTTATTAAGTTTCAGTATAGTATGCAAAAACAAAACTATAGCTAGAAAATGTAAGCTTTTTCCAATTATGCATAAATGCATTTATTTTACACATGCCATTAAAATCTGCTGGACTTTGACTAAACATACCAAGCAGGAAACTAATGTTTGTGCATTAATCATCCCTAGAATCAAGTTGGACTTATTGCATAAATTTTTTATCATCTTTGAATAAATCAGATTGCAAAGTGTAATTTTTTACAGCTAATTGAATAATAACTATCATTTCTTCTATTTATTTATTTTTCAGGCATTGTGGAAGTATTTCCGATGTTCCACATTCATCTTTTGAAGAGAACTTGTTATCATCTACTGATGAAGAAAAATATAAACAAGGTCAGAGTTTAGAAGATGTTGATAGTAAACTCTGTACTTAATATTTGTTTTCACAGCAAATCACCTCTATCCTTTGAATGAACCAGTCAAGAACAACAGTTCAACTTCTTTTGTTCCTAAAGAGCATTTTTCAGACCATGCTAATAATCAACTGATCAATGTTTCACTTGATTCATCAACATTACAACCTTCTCCACAACTCTGGTACTATCATTTCAAAATTTTATTTGATTTGATGACTCATAAAAGTATTTTATTTTAGTCGGATAACCGAGCTTACTGCCAACAAAATTGTTTCTGTACCTTTGCCAACGTCAGAAGAAAGTAATCATATTTCTGATCATTTTTTATGATGTAACTTATTTTAAGACTTAAGATTTTTTTGTTAGTAGCTTATTTAATGTTTGATCTCTTAATAACTAATTTGTATTGTCGATCTTCAAGCTTGCATTCTCAAGTGCTGGCCTTGATTGATTGGTTTAAGATATTGTGTAAGAAACTTGATCAATTTTGCAGTAAATACTTCAAGTAATGCTAATATTGTCATGTCAATTATTTATTGTCCTGATTTAAAACAAGGCAATGAAATCATAAAAACTTAGAGCAATTGTCAAGTAATTTCTTAAACCTAGTTTCAAGGATACCAAAATATTGTTGTCCAATTAAAAATTTCTATTTTTTTTTTATAAAATAGAATGACTAAAATTTAGAACAAGTAGAATTAAAGTTATTTCCAAAGCTTTTAATCTGACACTTTTCATGTTAAATTATCAAAATAAAGAAGTGAGCCCAACTGAGTTATGAAATAAGCAAGAAAGCTTTTGTTGGTCAAGAGTATTGAAGATAGAAGCTAAAAGAGTGTTAGGTCATGGAACAAATATTTTTGTTGGCAAAATATTGGGTTAAAAGATTTCCTAAAAGTATGTAGCTTCTAGAGCAGAAAGGTAAAAGGTAAAACACACTCAAGCAAGAAGGAAAAATTTGTTGTCACTGCAACAAAAAGCACATTATTTGTTGTTCAGAGGATGTTGGCCAATAGCAGACTCATGAAAAAGGCAATGTTGGAAATAGTTATTGGTTTTACAGGGCCAAGGAAGACTTTCATAGGTTTGAAAGACAAAAATATTAGTAACAGACTTGGAAATATGTTGTTTAAATATGCTTGTGTAAGCATTGCAATGCAGTAATGTACCACTTTCACAGCGGCATGTAAATTGTTAGATAACATTGCTGTAGTGATGGTAAGGTAGCACGTCCTTCTTAGTTAGTGGCAAGAGCTTTCGAGTCATAAAAACAACACTTCTGATATACATTTTTTATACAAGCCACCTCAACTTTATTGACCAACCAACCCTTCTTGCATAACACACAGGCAACATTTTAAAATCTCTTGTACTCAGCTTTTATTCTCACAATCACTGCTTTTTGAATTCCACCTTCTGTACACAGAGTATCCCTAAGATAGCAAAGCATCTCCATTTTTTCAATCACATTTTCATCTGCCATTTTTACACTTTTTAAGGGAATCTGCAGCAACATGGGTTGTTTTGCACATATTGTATTCAAAGGTTTAGCACTTTTTATCTACCCATTTCATGCACACTTTCTTGAACTGACTCTTCCCCCTTCCACAGATTGCACAGGGATACTTACCAAATTTTTGCATTACTCTTTTAGCAGTACACAAGACTTTTGTTTTCTATATTGACTTTTAACTCTTTTTTCTCAATAGCTTTCATCTCAAATACCTTTTCTTTACCTCCTCCCAACTGTCTCCAAGAAGCACAGACTCACCTGCATAGAGGATTTCTTTTAGAAGTCCATTTCTTACATCTTTCGCTATCTTGTTTAACATAACTGTAAACAGAAAGAGACTAATACCAATCTCTTGTGTGTACCAACATATTTTGTATACCAAATCATTCTGATCTCTCCCTTTCCACTCTCACTTCTGTGCTTGAGTTTTTAAACATTTCAATTATGTCTGCAATCTTTTTTTCTATTACACCTTTCCATCAAAGCACCAATCAAACTACTTTACTTAGCATTTCTTTTTTTATGAAAACATAGAATTTCATTCATTCCTAGCTTTGTGGCATTTCTTTTCATGTAACAAACGATTTGCTATGCCCTTAATCTTTTCACACTTTCTTGTTCACATCTTAAATTATGTTACAGAGATGACCTTCAGCCTTTTCTGCTTTCATATCACACAGTGCTTCCACCATATCAATCTCTGTGACATTTTGACAAGGCCCTTTATTTTTGTCTGCTCCAAGTTTTTCAGTCTACTTGTTTTCTATAAATAATTATTGCTTGTACTCCTTCTACATTCTCATCTTTTCTTTCAAAGCTATCTATAAATTTCCACTTTTCCACAAATCCATTGTATTTCAATAATGTATCTTCTGTCTTTCTTGCATTGTTTAGCCATCTTATAGATTTTTTATCAACCATCCCCATTTTTATTCTCTATCTTTTTAACTATATCCCTATTTTTTTTTCTTTGGTTGCTGCACAACTTTTTAGCTTCTTTCTTTACCACAAATAGTTTCTTCAAAACATTATTTCTGTTATTTTGCCACTCTTTGTACAACAGTTTTTCTTTAACTACTGCAACCTGTTCATTTTACCACCAACTTGTCTTCCTGGTGCCTTGACCCTTTTGAAAACACCACACATTTTAGTAACCAGTTTCATGATTTCTTCACTCCACTCCTCCAAAGTGTAGTTTACCTTTAGCACACCTTCTTGAACTGCCTTATTTTTTCTTCTTTCCACAGCCAGTACCACTTACCCATGTTTTTTTGTCTTAATTTTCTTACGTGTGTACCTTTTCTTGTGATGGGACAATTCCTTGTTTTTTCAATTCCAATACCAATTCCAACAAAAGTTTTTGATTCTGATTCTTGTTAAAATTTATTGTTTTTTATGAGACTAATAAAAAAAGTTTTTAAAGCACCTTGTTTAATCAGTTGGATAATTGACATATAGTGTCTCCCTTAATTGTTTTAAATTGTTCACCATTAGCCATTGTAAATTGAAGAATGTATACATATTGAAAAAGTGAATCAATCTTCCTTGCAGAGTGCCTAATGAAAGAATAAGAGCAATACTTTAATACAATTAGTTTAATCACTGTTTTGAAAAACCACAAACATCTGTTGCATCTTTATTCAAATAGAATCTTGATCCTTATTTAATTAGTAAGATTCTATTTGAAAAAAAATATTTGAATATATCATACAAAATTTATTTATAAAAAAATTTTGTATGATACAATAAAGATTTATAAAAAATCATACAAACTTTATAAAAAAACAATAACAATCTGTTTCATTTTATAGAAGCATCCAGTGGTTACTGGAAAAATAAAGAATATAATCATTAGTAAAGAGCTTCTTTGTGGTACAGAATTTTAATATCGCTTTAAACAAAGTCGATTTAATTGGAGCTATAAGCTTTACGTGATGCTCTCATCAGTGTCAATCGCGTCAAAATGGGACGAACCATCAAAATGGGACGAACCAGAGAAAATCAAGGTATTTATAATCTCAACAGTTGGGAGAAAGGTGTTGCAGTCTTGGAAAGGAGAAAGGCACAATTGCACAAAATCAAAGAAGTGTGGTGCAATACAGTGTAATTTCAGAAAGGAGAAATGCTGTTACTTGCAACTTGTTGCTTATGGCTCCGATTAAATCGACTTTGTTTAAAGTGATATTATAATCATTACTAATGAAAACATAGTAAGTTAAGTCAATCATACTTTGATAAATAATTCTCAGTTCTGCAAAACATAATTTATAAAAGGTTGTTTGAAAATTTTAGATCAATTCTAAAACTAAAAATATTATTTAAGCTTTTCAAATTTTATGCTCCAAAATATGCAGTTAAACTAATCAAGCAAATAACGTAATTCCTGTTATGTCATATAGGAAAAAAATGACTGAAAATATAATAAATGCAAGTACAGAGGTTATGCATTTATATTAAGGTGACCTGACTCTCCTTTTCTTACCTTAATATGAATGAAATAGACTGATTTTATAGGATAAAACCGACTGTTGAGTTTTTTTAAATAGATTTTGTGTGAAATTGCTTTGATCTTTTCATTGAGCACTCTACAACAAAGATTGATTTACTCTTGCTCTCTCTCTCTTTCTCTCTCTCTCTCTCTCTCTCTCTCTCTCTCTCTCTCTCTCTCTCTCTCTCTCTCTCTCTCTCTGATCAGAAAAAAATTAATTGACATGTTTTTGTGAAGTGCATAATGAAAGTCAGAACAAATACAAAAACAACCCTACAGCCTGTTTCATCTATTCTTAATTTCTTAATCAGATAAAACAGGCTGTAGAAATGTTTTCACTTAATAAATAAAAATATATATCTATATAATACAATATATAATACATTGTATTAAATTGCTCTGATTTTTTCATTGAGCACTCTGTGGGGAAGATTGATTTACTCCTGCAATATATATATAACATAAAATTTGATTTATTAATTTTTAAAAATTCACCACAGTCAATTTCATTCAATGAAATTATCAGGTGTTTACTTGTTCAAATAAAGCAACCAACTGATAATTTGATTTGAATAAATAACCATCTGAGGATTTCATAGGATGAAACAGACTGTTGTGGTTTTTTTAAACATTGTTAAATTGCCCTGATCTTTTCACTGACTATTTTGCAAGGATGATCAATTCACTCTTGCAGTATAAATATATACTGGATGGAAATGTTTGCTGCCACCAATTTGCCACTGATAATTAGCCATTGCCAGCTGGGGTTAGTAATGATATTGTTGTTAGGGCTTGTTTCCACTACAAGCATGGAATAGAGTATTCTTTGTTTTATTAATTTTTTTTTGCTTGCCTCATGCTAAAGCACATAAAGAAGTAAAAAAATCAAAAAGCAAACAAAGAATGCTCCATTCTACGTTTGTAGTGGAAATGAGCCTTTTTAGTTAGTGATGGTTGGTAATGACTTGCCACAGACTATTTGCCACCAACCAATGATTATAATTATTATAAATATATATATTGTTAAAAAAACAAAAATGTATTTTCATAAAAAAAATGTTCATGCTTAATGATAGTGAGGTATATGAAAAAAAAGAAATACATGAATAAATTAGTGATTGTTTTTAAGAATGGAAATTTTCATGAAAAATCTTTTGCTTTTGATTCCTAAAAATTCTTTGATTCTTTTAATTCTCAATTCTGATTAATCATCCCATTACTACTTTTTTCCATACCATGTCAGTAACAAGCAACCGGTGTTGTTGTTGTAAGTCTTTTTCACCTATTTTTACTTCCACATCTCTAACTAAGCTTAAGAGTCTTTTTTTTTTATATTAAAATTTAATTCCCCACTGTCTTAGTATTACATTTAAACATGTTGAAAGTATTTAACTTTTTATCATCTTTCTTGAAAATATGTACTCCTAGAACCATGCCAAAGCTGTTTGTTTTTGGAATTCTGTCATTAAACAATAACCATCATGAACTTCTTCAAATCCATGCACTTAGCTCTATTAGAGAATCATCTATATTTTAAATAGACATAGATTCGAACTCTGTCTAAACCTAGTCATTACTTCATGTTATTATCTTAATTAATTTGCTTTTTTAACAGTCTTCTTTAGTTGATTGACACTTGGTTATTTGGCTGGTTGATTGGCACCCGTTGATAGCATGTTACTAAAGAATTTTTGTTGCTATATGCCTTTCTTTGTAACAGAATAGAAGAAACCTAGAGTTGTGTCTGATGGTGCCTCTTTGTATAAAGGCTTTTGGTTAAATGATGCAATTTACCCTAGAGTTAATTTACTAAACAGATTAGTGGAAGTTTTAACATGCTTTTGATTAGGAAAATATGCTTGTATGGCTGATTTGAGTAAATGCTTTTTCAAATTTCAATACCCGAGCACCAGTGTGATCTATTCCGCTTAATTTGGTATGAAGATAATAATATTGATGACAGTATAACCAAATAGTTTCACTTCATTAGACACGTTTGGGAAATCAATTCTAGTTTGTACAATGTCCACAACTGGCTGTTTAAGGTGTAAAAACCACAAACAAAAAATTGTGTCAGCTGTTTAACTTTTCAAATTTTTCAGCTGGGGTCAACAACAAGCTGTAGTGTCCTGACGAGTCCTAACAACTATTTGAATAAGAAAAGTTGACGTCTTTTAGACTCCTTACCTTATTAGATACGGATCAACCTCAAACCCCTTAAACTTTACAAAAGTCTCAAAACCCACAAACCCCCCCCCCAAAAAAAAAAAAAGAAAAAAAACAAAGATGAAGCAGGTCTGTCGGCACTTGCTTGTCACTTGACTTGACCATTCTTACTTAATCTGGTTTGTACATTGCTCTTTTGGCTATTGAGCGTCTTGTCAATAAAAACCCTACTAACGTTTCTCAGTCTAGATTGGCTTGGAATCTAGATTAGTTTTTTAAGATATCCTTGCAGGAAGAGCAACAACAACAACGTTTCTTAGTTGACCTTATCAGCTGTTGCAAGAAATTATTGCATAGATGACTTGTTTGTTTCTTCATATTCTCTCAATGATCTTAGAGAAAAATTTTCAGGAATCTATGTTGCTTTTTGCAGGCTGTGGTTTTAAACTATGTAAATGGGTGGGTAGTAGTTCACCAAATTCGAGTGATATTTTTTGATAACTGGAATAGCATGATGACTCAAGCAATGTGGAACAAGTTCACCAAATTTGAGTGGTATTTTTTGATAACTTGAATAACATGATGGCTTAAGTGATGTGGAACATAATAGTTCACCAAATTGGAGTGGTATTTTTTGATAGTGGAATAACATGATGGCTCAAGCAATGTGGAACATATTCTAAGAAATGTTTTCAAAATTGTGCCTTTATGGTGTTATTTGTAGTTTGTTTGTTTCTTGTACTTTATTATTGCAGTTGTATTATATTTATGTTACATAATCTGTTGTAGTAGTTGTGTAGAAATTTAGTGTTATTGTTATTATGATTCTTCTGTCATTTTTTGTGTATGTTTGAAACTTCAACATAGTGTTCTGTTCTGTCTGTTCAACATAGTTTCAAAGCTACTGCCATGTTGAAGAATTGTCTATATTTTAACTCAATTTTCTATGGATATGATCTTGGTCTAAACCCAACCTTTACTTATCTTAATTAGTTTACACCTTTTTTACATTTTTTGGTTGATCAACATTTGGCTTAATGGTAAAATTTGATATTTTTTGTAGTTGGCTTGAATTGTTTGAATCAGTTGTCGTTTTGGTCGCCAAAAAGAGCCATCTTAAATTTATTTTGCTGAGTGTGCTGTATGCTGGCTGTGCTTTGTGCTTATGCTGACTAGGACTAAATTAGACTGATTTGTGTTAAATTTTTCAATTGAATTTTTCTGTTTTAAATTTTGTTTGCAATAAAGATTTTAATATTGGTTCTGTTGCAATAAAGTTATTTCTATGAGGTGCAGTTGGTGAAGGCCTTGGAGCTCCCTGGGCCATGTTTTTGTTAATTTTAGATTGCAGCATGCTACACATGCCATTGAAATCTTTCATGATTATATATTCTCCACTTCTTACCATTAAATTGCATTTAATTGATTATAAAATTGGTTCTTATCTTCACTCCTTCCTCTCTGTGAGCAATACACATCTTTTCATATACAACAGTTTCCAATGCAATATCCTTGCGGTTATTTCTTTTACTTCCATTACATCTTTACCAAATCCTTTTTCACCACTAGTCCAACTCTTTTTTGTTTCACATGGTAGTTTTTCAAGAAATTTTGTATGCAAACCTTCCTTTCCTTAAAAACTTGGTTTCTGCATTTTTAAATCTTACCTCTTGCAGAGCTACTACAGCCATCTTTTTTCCAACAATTTTCACTACTTTACATCCTTTCTACTTATATAGTTACCAGTCATAGCTTGTCTCTTTTGAGTAGCTGCATCAGACTGTCTGGTCTCCTGAAAGGTTTTCCCAGACGTCATCATTCTACTAGTTTTAGTTAGTTTTTTTTTTGAAAGTTTTTTTTTAGGTATAGTTAGTTAATGATTGAAAACAAAATAGAGCAAAGGTTACGAATAGAGAGATGGCAACAAAACAATATACATTATAACATGCACAAAAAAATTTGTGCATGGTCACTGCACCAGCGTACTAGACCTACTTCTCAACAGGCTAGGCTTTTTTCTGTTAGCTCTATTTGCTCTTTACACTGCAGGGGGCAGTTGTAACCTTGTCTTTTTAATTTTAACTTGCTACATGCAATAAACTAGCAGTAGTTTTATGGCCAAATGCCCTTTCTGGTGCCAACCTTTCTTTCATGGATGGGCTTGAGATCATCCAAGGTGGAGTTGTTGCAAATATAAAACAGATGAAATCTTGAAGAAAATGAAGACAATTTTTTCAACTTGCTACTGACTAAACATTTGGCAAAATATGCTGCATTGTTTCAAACAAACCTTAATGTTTGGTTCTGAAAAGCATGATTTTTGTTGTGATTAAGCAATGCTTTGTGTTTGCCTTACATTCATTACATATGTGTAAAAAACGTTTTTTTGAGTGAATATTTGAAATCAAACTTTGTAGAATATTGTGAAACCTTTTAAAGCTCACAGAAATTTGATGAATAATTTGCTTAAAACTAGGGTTCTGCCAAAGCTTTGAAGAAAATTTTGTTTTATGTAATCTGTTTTTAATTACCAAATCTAGTTTTCAAATTGATAGTAACTAAGCAATTTTAAATAATAAAATTTTTGAATATTCAATCATATCATATTTAACTAAACCTATTTGTTTTAGAAAAGGAAAAAGTCGACCCACTTGTTCAAACCTCAAAATTTACTTCTGATGATGTCGTTAAAACAACTCCACTTAATCGCTTAATACCCAAACCACCTGATAATAAAAAACCAGAAATGATGAACTTGATGCAAGCCAGGTATGTATCAGTTAGAAATTTTTTTATATTTTGGCAAGGGATAACGTCATCTATTTTATAGAATAGTTTTTTAGTAGTTTGCAGGGAAACCTTTTAATAAAAAGTGGTTTAAAAAAATTGTGTGCCCAGTTTTTTTTGGCCTTTACTCATGTGAAGCACAAGACCAAAAAGAAAAAAATATCTTCACTTGTAAAACTGGGTATAATGTTCTTTAAATCACTTACTAAGGTCAACAATTTGGGTCCACAAAAGATTGGATTTGGGCTTTTTGCTTTAAAAAAAAAAAGCTAATTTTTTGCTTGCAAATTACCCCAAAACAATTTTAATTCACGCCCGTTTGAGAACCCTTAATCTATCACGACGTATGGAAAAAATGCTGAAAAAACGATAATAATACAAAGATATTTTTTTGTGCAGATAATAGAACCAAGTATAGTAAAATATTCCCAAACGTACCCGTTTGTACTTGTGTTTTAATTTTTTTATTGTGATTCTATGCTCACGTTATAATAGTATAATTAATGAACTCTGATAAATTTTGATACTTTTATGTTTATAAGGATAAAGATAAGCAATACGAGTAATGAATTACATCCCGAATTAATAGTAAAGCTTTGATTGAGAATGAATTCAGTGAATTTTCGTCTTCCAATTTAAAATAAAGACTTTTTGAACTTTGCTTTCATGCGCAGAACACTAGTTTCAGGGGATATAATAAATCCTGGCGCCCTCTCTTAAGTTGCGGTGTCCCGCCAAATCACATGTAAGGGGTGTGCTATTGAAAAAAGATTAAAAAGCTTTTAAATGTTTGCATAATTTCCAATTATTGCGACTTCATGCTTTCTTCATAATTTTTATAATTCAATCTTTTGCCTGGTTCAGGGGTAAAATTGAAGGTTTACTTACGGTTCTGTTGTTTAACAATGCAGATAACACTCTGACTTAGCATTTTTTTGTTTCTAGATATCAGTTTTACTCTTTAAACACCGTATTGAAACGGTTTTGTGTAGTTTGCAATAAAATCAAAAATTCTATCTATCAAAAGTTAAATTAAGTCAATCATAAAAACTATAAATCACTTTTAAGCTTTGCCTCTTGTGTAACTTATAACGCATTATTTTGCTTCTCTTTGATGTATAGCTGGAATTACTGGTATCTAAAAAGTCTCTAAAAATTTTCACCATGATTGGTAAAATGCATACATAGGTGTAAAAGTAAAAATTGAAAAATGTTAAGGATTATCTTTTATTTGCTACTAAAATATACAGGGTGATTCTAAAATAACTATAATTTATTTTTGAAGTGTAATTTCTCCAATTAATGAATATGAGAAGAAAGTATATTGCTTGAACTTTTATTTAAAATTCAATATAGGCACTATCATTCGCCACCAGCTTCTCAAGTCGACCATGAACCGCATCAACTGTTTCACAAGAACTCTTGCGGGATGGAAGTCATAACTTTACGTATTCTCCCTTCAAGTTCTTCCAAATTTCTTGGTTTGGTTGAGTAGACCTGTTCTTTCAACCAACCCTAAAGAAAAAAGTCTCAGGGTGTTAAATCAGGACTTCTGGCTGGCCATTCGTGCGAACCACGACGACTCATTTATTTTTCAGGAAATTGGACATTCAGCCATTCACAAACAACAATAGCAAAGTGTGGAGGAGCTCCATCTTGCATGAAAATTAAATTTTCAATGTTTTCCCAAGCACTGATAATTGGCCAAACTTTATCTCTCAGCATAGTGAGATACCTTTCGGCGTTCATGGTATCATGAAGGATGAAGGGACCCACAATCCTGTCTGAAGTCATTCCACCCCATACCGTTATTTTGAGTTGATTCTGCATTTTTTCACTAATAACACGAGGATCTTCTGCCCAGCAGTGGCAGTTATGACGATTTAGAAACCCACCTATCTGGAATACAGCTTCACTCCAGAGAATATTTTTAAAGAGATCAGGCCAATCTCTACACCAAGCCAACATCATCTTTCCAAACTCCATACGAATGTCGCAGTCTTCGGCAGAGAGTGCTTGGCAGTAGTGCGACTTCCAAGCACGCCATTTAACCTCATTTTTGAGCACATTACGTACACAGCGAAAGGAGAGCCCACTTTTTCTTGCTGCTTGTCGAACTGACTTTTGCGGGCTACGGGAAAACATTTCTTGAACAACTTAAGTGTTTCTGAATTTGGAAGGGCGACCGCTTCTTTGAGTATCAGTCACAAATTCTGTAGTGGTGAGTTTTTCATGACAATTTTTATCGTTTTGGGTCAATTTGAGCATGTTTTCCCTTAGTGCTTTTTCACTATTTTTGCACTTGAACAATGGATCTCCAAACTTCGTAACGTGCAGCTATCTGGGCACGTTCCTGTACAGTAAGACGTCCAGCCATTTTTGTAGGGCTTTGAAATTTCAAACAAATTAACAAGATTAAAAAACAAATTCACATAACAGATCTGAAAAGAAAACAAGAGCATAGATTTAATTACCCCACATTAAGTAACATACACACAAAAATTGACAAACATATTACAGCATTTGAATAAATTATAGTTATTTTAAGAATAGAGAGTTACTTTCGAATCACCCCGTATATAAGTTTTTTCCACTTTTGTGCGCTTTATAACGTAGCCTGTTTTGAATTCGAAATCTCACTCGATCAGTTAACCACTAATCCTATTTTAATTTATATCTGTTGAATTGAAAAAATGCTGTTCAGTTGTATTTGTGATATTTTAAGGCGCCGGCGATATCGTCCTTTAATTGAAGAAGCTCCGTTACTTGCTATTCGACCGGCATGCATTGTTACTCCTTCAGCTACTTCTAACCCGGGGAGCAAATTACACCCTGAACATCTACTTATGAAAGAGGAATTGGTCAAGCCAAATTTCAAAGCGAAAAATAATCTGTCGTCACCATCCTCAGCTTGCGCAAAATCGCCAGTTTCCCTTAAAAAAGTGAACTGACTTTTACATTTTTTAATGCACTTTAGGTACTTTGCTAGTCACAGAGCTTGCGCCACCGTTAGGACGCATGTTTGTTTTTTGTTAGTATTACTGTGATATTTGTTGGAAAGTTTATTTGGTGTGCTGCTCTTATTTATTTTTTTAAATTGCATGTTTTGTAATATTAAACGTATTCTCTGATAAAGGTTGGTTTCATTATTGAAATGACGTCAAGCCGCATTTTAGTAAAATAAACAAGCAGCTATTTGAAGTTGAGTTCATGCACATTCTTATGCACAATTTTATGTTCAATTAAGTATGACCTGAATTTGCAATATTTAAGGGCAATTGTTGATGGACAAGGGCTAACAATTAGTGGCGGAAAAAAGTTAACCAAGAAGTTGAGTCGACAGACAAAGCTTTTTTACTTTTTAAAGATTTCCAGTGTAGCACATGATGATGGCGCACGCGATCGACACGGTTTCGCTTCGTATCTTAGCCTCGTCGTGCTGTTGTGTTACGTCACTTTTCTCTGCTTAACGATCTAAACAAGCAGTTTTAAAATTCAGTCATACCACTGAATAATAACCAAATAAAAAGCATTCAACTGAACAGTAATATGACCTTTGCACAGGCGTTTTGGTCAGACGCTTGCGAAGGAAATATTTATTAAACGCGCTTTCGGCTCACAACACCTCTAGCGGTTTCTGCATAACAACAAAAAACAAATTACACATTCGAAATTTCATATGCAGAAACAAAAATGCGGTTTAACATAAAAAAGCAGTTAATATTTACACGGCGGTAAAACTACAAAGTCAGAAACAATAAAAAATCGCCAATCAAATTCGTTACAATAACTCACCAAAAATTTTCTTTGACCAAAACGTTTCACTACACGTGTTGGACAACAACTTGCGCAGCAAAGCACTTTTACAAAATCCTCTATCAGTCGACACAAATCACTTAGCAATTACAATTACCAATGATTCTTATTCAAATAGAAAATAAATACAAGGTTAAAACTTTGAGTTTACTTGGTTGCACATTGCACTACAAAAAAAATCCTACAAACACAAAAGACTTATTCTCTAAAGTTAAAAACTGTAGTTTTAAAAACATGAGGCTCACTTCAGCTGAGTACAAACAATATCAAGCATTCCCGCCAGACAGACGTCATAAAGGAAACCAAAGCGACGTTGAGGAAAAAAGAGAAACCCTAGAGACTTACGTCATAGAACAAAATTAACAAGTAATATCTTGGAATCTGGAAAAGCAAATTCCGGTATTCGCTTGACTGTTTCCCCAAGTATAACATCTCTGACATTTACCTGTGGATCGGTAGAATAAAAAGAGAATGCAGTATGCAGCATGATTGAATTTGAGGTGCCATTATTAAAGGCTTTCTGCTTAGGCACTTTCCCCGTCTTGGCAAGCAGCTCTAAATTTCGGTCATATCTTAACAAAAAATTTTAACCGGAGAGTATCAGTATCAGTACAGTATCTTTTATTTCAGTTCCGCCATAAAAAACATAGTGAAATACGAAATTTGTAAGTCTAAAAAGCAGAACAGAAAAAGGAAGAGGCAACAAAACGATAAACGTTATGGCATGCAATCAAGATAAGAAGAGATTTTTAAGAACAAGTGTGCATGGTTGCAGCACCTTTTAAGAGAAACCAAAAAATAAAAAAAGAAATGAAAAGAAAGAAAGAAAATAAAAAGAAAAAAGCGTAATCCAAGTCATATGTAGACGCTGTTGTGTCGGCGGAAAATGTGGTGGGATACACAACAGGTCGCTGGCAAAAAAGGCCTGACAGGCAAAGAAACCCACCCAAAGAAATCCTGTCGCGGGTCAAAAGGACCATTTCACTCATATGACAAGGAAAAAAAATTTAAGATTAAGAATTACAAAAACACACACACAAAAAAGAACAAACAAACAAAAGGAAAACACAAGATGCAATGCACAAATATTTTAGAAATAATACAAAGTTTATAATAGAATGAAAGCGATATTTGAATCTGCTTTGTGATAATGTCTTCTATTCATCGTAATACAAAGAAAGTAGAAGTGGGTGCGTCATCTTATAGGGTACGAATTTTCTGAAAAAAAAAAAAAAGCAACAAAAGCAAGCACCAGAAGCGAGAATTTTTAAGTTTATAAAATATAAGAAAATTGATTAAAAATGTAAAGAATTTAAGAGGAATTGGTTTAATTTTTGTTTAAAAACATTGTTTGTTTTAGAGTCTCTAATCATAAGAGGAATATTATTCCAAACTTTTGGTCCAATAAATTTTAATGATTGTTGAATAACAGTAGATCGGCAAAAGCTGGTAACAACATTACTGCTGCTTCTGGTTTTCATATGAAACGATTTTTGGATGAATATTTTGTTGAAAGATCGAGGCAGTAGGTTTTTATGATATTTGAACATAAGAATACCAATTTTCGCTTTATACATGTTTTATAGTAATTAAGTTGTGTTCTGACATCGTGTGACTAACATTTTCCCTGTGAGAAAGATTAAAAATTATTCTTATGAATTTGTTGCAAAGTCTTTGTAATTTGTCAATTAATGTTCCATTTCCAAAGCACCAACTTGATATACAGTAGCGTATGTGGGTCATGAAGAGAGAATGATAGAGCATTAGCAATGTTTTTTCATTTAGATTAGGTTTTATTTTTACTATTATGCAAAAAATTTGTCTTAATTTTTTGTATATTAACATGATGTGTTCTTTCCACGACAAATGTTCATTAACAATAACGCCTAAAAGTTTTATTGATGATATCTTTTCTATATTGCATCCTCTAAAGGTTAAAAATAGGTTAATTGGAGGTGTTTTTGAGTTTGGCGTTCTGAACAATATATATTTGGTCTTGTCAGAATTTAGAAAAAGTTTATTGGCAATTAGCCAGTTATCAATGTTCAGGAGTTCGTTGCTACCCTTTTTAAATAAGCATTTAGTATTTTTGTCAGACAGTAGGATAGTGGTATCATCTGCAAAGGACAGGCAAGAGCTTTGATTTAAGCAACGAGGAAAATCGTTCACATAGATAATAAAGAGAAGTGGGCCGAGTACAGAGCCTTGAGGAACACCAGAAGTTAATTTGTTTATGGTAGTTGATCTAGCACTACAACACTCGGTCTGCTGAGTCCTTCCAATAAGGTAAGTTTCAAACCATTTTAAAACATTGCCTCGAACACCATAATGTTCAAGTTTGCTTAATAAGATATTATGATCGATGGTATCAAAAGCTTTGGATAAATCTAGGAAAATACCCAAAAGTGATTGTTTTTTCTCAAAAGCAGCAGTAATGTTTTCAATTAACAAAGTAATTACATGTGAAGTTGAATGACCCTGTCTAAAACCGAATTGGTGATCTGAAAATAGGTTAAAGCGTGTAAAAAAAGAGTAAACTCAATTGTACACAATTTTTTCAAGAATTTTTGAAAGGTTGGAGAGTAGGCTAATGGGACGATAGTTCGAAATATTGTTGGTACTAACTTTTTTTTTAAAAGAGGAATAACTCCAGAGTGTTTGAAATATGAAGGAAATTTTCCCTGAGATAAAGATAAATTAAAGATGTAACTGAGAGCTGACAAAAAATTAGAAGGCAAGTACTTTAAGACAAATGAAGAAATATTATCCCAACCAGCACTGAATTTGGAAATAGTTTTAGAGATAATAAGTGAGATTTCATAGGGTGTAGTAGGAAAAAAGAACATTCAGGAGGGATTTGCAGAGTTTAAATAATCAGAAAATTTAGTGCTGGCTGAAGGAAGCAATTTTACTAAGGATGATGAAATGTTGGAAAAGTAATCATTGAATATGTTAGAAATCTCAACAAGATCATTTACTAATTTTTTATTGTAAATGATATTAAACGAGTTAGATTTTGAAGTTTGGGATTTTCCAAGTAAATAATTTATGCATTGCCAAGTTTTTTTGATATTCCATTTATATTGATGAAATTTTGACTGATAATATTCGGTTTTTTTAAGGTTTACCAGATGGAAATATAGATTTCTTGCTTTTTGATACTTTGATTTAATCTCTGTACATCCAGTAGCAATAAATTTTTTGTGTAGTCTGTCTTTTTTGTGAAGCAAAGAGCGGAGCTCCTTGCTGAACCATTTAGAACCAGGCGCTTTTTTTTTAGGTGGCTTTAACGGAAAAAATATTTCAAATTGATTATGTAATAGTTCATTAAAAGTTGCATAAGATTTTTCTAAATCAAGTTCTCGCAAAACGGGTGATAAGTCAACCTTTTTTAGAGTTGAAATTTTTCAAGAGAATTAGGTGTAAAATATCTTGAAGCATGTTGCTTTTGAAGGATCGGGTCTCCTAATGCAGAGCATTGAACAACAGGAAAATGATCTGCAATATTGTGAACAATAATACGACTTTTCACTTCGGTATAAGAAATGTTTGTCCAAATGTGGTCAATGGCGGTGGAGCTGGTTTCACCCAATCGCGTCGGTTTATTTATGAGTGGATAATAGTTGAAACTGAACATGGTGTTGGTGAACAATTCTGTTTGTTGATCAGTTAAGTTTAATAAATCAATATTAAAATAACCCATAATAAAACATTTATGTTTGGTCTTGTTAATTGCGTTTAAAATCTGAAGAAGATAATTATTAAAAATATCAAAAGAGAGTTTATCATTTCGAGGGGATCTGTAAATTGTTCCACAAATGATTGACTTGTTTTTAAACTGTATAGTAATGAAAATAGATTCAAAGTATTTTTCGTTCATTAATGTTAAATCAGAATTGAGGGAAAAAACTAGCTTGTCTTTTATATATAAACCAACTCCACCTCCTTTACTTTTTAATCGAGGATTAGAAATATAAGTATATCCACTTAGGTTTCTATATTCTCCAAATAAATCGTGTTTTTCCCAAGTTTCATTTATTGCTATTATATCTGGTTTGTTAGCTAGGGCAGTAATTAGGCTTTCAAATTTGTTAAAATTGCGAGAATTTACCAATGATCTAACATTTATACACATAGTTGAAAAATAATTATTGTGATTTTGTGTTAACTGATCCAGCTCATGAGGTGTGAAATATAAATCCTTTAATGGCTGTTGAAAAATTTTCTGATTTTCAAAATCATTTGAGGAAATATCCAGGCTATCATCATGAAAAATTGCATTCAGCTCATCAGAAGAAAAATTTTTTAAATAACAATTTTTAAATAAATCAGAAAACTCTTCATTATCAATAGAATAAAAAGGAAAGACAGAATTTACACAAGAATGACACATCCACTGTTTAGAATAAAAATTTATAAAGGCATTTGAGTTAATATCAATATTTACACAACTTGGATGATGATATAAATTGCAACAAGAGCAAGTAAGATATGGCAGCTTAGCAGAAATTTTTAAATTGCATATAGAACAGATTATTATTTTTGTTTTGGACATTGCAAATTATGAAAAGAACACTTCAGTATTTAAGTTAAACTAAATTAAGAAGATAAAAAAAATAAAAATAAAATAAAAAATAAAAAAGTAAATACAAAAAAGCTAATAAACAAAAAATAAACAAATAGAAGGCTCTATGGCCAAAATTAGCTTTTAAAGTTTAAGCTGGTTTTCAATTCAACTAACTGTGCCAGTCATGTTATTTATGAATTAGATTTTTTAATTTTTAGAACTTTTTATACTTTGCTATTTGAAACAGCTGCATATGTGGATAGATTTTTAAACTTAGCTATGTCCTTAAAGTCATTAATATGAAGCTTTTTTATTGTTAAAGAATGCATACACCTCACCTTTTAGTGTCCGTGTTGAACGTAAGCCAAAAGCTGTTCTTGCAGCTTCAAGTAGCTGCAGACGGCGTTTTGTTAATGACTTCAAGTAGCTGCAGACGGTGTAGCTGCAGACGGCGTTTTGTTAATCACGGAGTCCACTGTTTTTCAAAGATCTTTTTTTTGCATAAATTTCATTTCTTTGGTACCTTCTAAGAAATTTTACTATTATGGGGGTGCCTTTTTTTGCAGGAAGGGCATGGGCGACATTTAAGTCCTTGACCTGCAAAGGATTATCCAAACTGAGGTGGGTATTTAAAGTCTTACATATATAATTTTCAGTTTCTAAATACTTCCCTGATTTAGGCACTTCTTTGCATCCATGAACAATAAGGCAGTTTGATCTGCCATATTGCTCAAGATCATCTATTTTTTTCTCAGCAGATGCCAACCTTACCATTGCTGAATCAACAAGATTTTTCAGCTTGGTAAAAGCCAGCTGCAGAGAATCCAGCTCTTTTCTTTGGGCTTCCTTATGGTTTGGGTTACCTAAAGAAGAAGGCACAGCAGCAGAAACAGAGCAACTACCATTTGAACCATTTATAAAATCATTCTGATATTTGTCTAAACGTACCTTTATTGTTTCCATTTCTTCAGTTATCTTTTTAAAATCTTCCATTAGTTTTAAGATTTTCTTTTTTTCAGAATGAAAACGATTTACAATAAAATTTTATTATTAAATAATATTAACTAGCACAAAAACACAAACCCTTATTCCATCAACCTTATTCAAATAGAATGTATACAGTAGAATGTATATCAATATATATCAATATCAAATAGAGTGTAGTAGAAATAGAATGTATATCAAATAGAGCAATGTTTTCATACCTCTGAAACTACTTCGAGGTAGTTTCTTGCCCTATGTATAGCGCCTCCGACGCTTCTCTGCAAAAATATAGAAATAAAAATAAAAAATACAGTATATGTACATACTGTAGTGTAGTTTTAAGCTAAATAAGCTGAATAAATAAAACTAAATATATTTATATACAAAAAACATTAGTGCTAATCTAAACATTGATGCAAAAAAAACAAAAACAACCGACTAAAAACATGCATTTTTTAGTAGTAGATTTACCTGACTCTACTAGAAGCGCGGATCAACAAGCTCCTGCGGAATACTAACGATCGGACGAGACGGGACAAAAGTTAAAAACAGAAAAAATAAATGAAAATGGCTTGTAGTTAAAAATTTAGTTTTGTCTGTGGTTCACAATCCAATTATACACCAGTGGTCGGCAACCACCGGGCCGCGGCCCAGTGCCGGTCCGTGAGGAGTTCGTTGCCGGGCCGCGTACTTTTCCAGATTAAATGCTTTGAAATATTTTTGTAACGTTAAGAGTTTAATACCCAATTGCTTTCGGACGTTTTGTGAGATTTGACTGCTTGATTTTAACACTTTGGGTGCGCAGGGACGTAAATGGACGTAAAATAGGACATTTATGCGTAAGTTTCGATCATTTCGGTGCTTAAAAGCGTTTTCTAATGTCGGCTTTGAATGGTGTTTATTCAAGCATTGTTGCATAATGCATATAACGTAACGAGGCAAAAACTTTTTGAAAAAGTTGAATCTTTTACTACGAGTATATGTAGATTTTTGTTAAGTAGTGTTGATAATCTCTTGAAGTCTTAAAAAAATTCATTTGTAAAAGACTCATCAATGGAATTCCAAAAAATGGTAATGATGTTTGGGAAAATAGGAACGTAACAGAAAAATTATTTAAAGATTTTTTGATTGAAGGTCTTAATATCGATATAAATGAAGAAATCAAGATAATTGTTGTACATCGTCTACTGCAATATCCAATATTTTCCAAAAAACAAAATCAAAATTAATCAACCAATCATTGTAAAACTGAACGACGCCTTCTCGAAGCAAAAATTTTGTTCATCGTTAAGAAACCTTAGGCAATATAATAATGGAAAAAATAAAATCTCCATCTTTACCATATGTTTACGTCACTGAACACCTACCCAAAGGATTAGCAGCAAAAGCAGAAGAAATTATTGCCTGAATACAAACAAGTCAAAGCTCAAAGAAAAAGATGTCAATGAAAAGTTGTTAGGGATAAATACGTCTATTTGTCGAAGGTTAAAAATATGAACCATAAATATATAATATAAATTATTGTCATAATTTCATGTTTCATTTAATTTTTTTAATTATTATATTGGTTTATCTTAATATTACTTCTTTGTTGGTTTTTATTTCGTCTGTCACGAATATCTAACATTCGCCTACAGTGTTAAACGAGTTAAATAAGTAGGTTATGACTAATGCCAATACAACCAATAACTCTCCTGACTCGTGGACAACCAATTGTGAAACGTAAACAAATTTTAACAACTCGAGTTCTCAGCTTTTAAATTATCGATTTAATTTACAAATTCCCTTTACGATACTTTTAATCTTAGACCTTGCCAATATTACGAACTAACCTCTAAATTGCCTTTTAAAAATTGTATAATAAGCGTTTATTTAATGAAAACAATGTTCCACCAGCGCAACTGCAAAAGACACCGCTAAACCGCAGGGCATACTGGCGGCGGTTCCGATATGCTAACCACATCGAGTTAGCTAACACGGATACGGGTAAAGACAAGCAAAACCCTGCAGTTCCCATTACAAACATATAGTAAGAATGGTCAAGTCAGTCAACAAGCAAGTGTCGACAGACCTGTTTCGTCCTTATTGGGACTCGTCAGGACACTACAGCTTGTTGTTGACCCCAGCTGAAAAAGTTGAAAACTTAAACAGCTGGCACAACTTTCTGTTTGTGGTTTTTACACCTCAAACATCCAGTTGTGGACCTGAACGCTGGGTAGGTAGTACAATGAAAACAATGTTCCACCAGCGCAACTGCAAAAGACACCGCTAAGCCGCAAGGGCATACTGGCGGCGGTTCCAAACTGGATGTATATACAAGCGTAGCGCATACAAGCGGTCCACAACTGGATGTTTGAGGTGTAAAAATCACAAGCAGAAAGTTGTGCCAGCTGTTTAAGTTTTCAACTTTTTCAGCTGGGGTCAACAACAAGCTGTAGTGTCCTGACGAGTCCTAATAAGGACGAAACAGGTCTGTCGGCACTTGCTTGTTGATTGACTTGACCATTCTTACTATAAGCGTTTATTTATTTTGCATGTTAATGTAAGATCATTACATAAAAATTTTTTGAAACCTTAAACCATGAGCTCATTCATTCACTTGGTTATCGCCCCGATGTTATTTGTCTATTTGAGACTAAATTAAAAGACGCCTCTTTAACAAACGTTTCTCTTCCCGGTTATAAACCTATAGTACATGCTAATTCAGTTACAAATGCTGGCGGGGTCGGGGTTTATGTATCTAACAAGTTTTTTACTTCTGTAATTGAAAAAACGATTTGCTTTTAAATTGTGAAGATATATGCTAAAAATTTGTAATACGATCACTGACGACACATTTACTCTTGGTGTTATAAACCGTCATCACAAAGGTTATGAAAAATTTTTTATTTCGGCTCTATATCATAAATCAGTTAAACTAAATAATATGTCACGCAAGTAGGCTATTATATAATTGGCGACTTCAATATTAATGTTAACTCAAGCGATATTTTAATAGCCTACTATTTCATAATATGTTAAATAGTAGGGGATAGCGGGGTAAAACGGGACATTGCAATTATTTCTTGTATAAATACTCTAGGGTACCAAAAAAATATATATGTTAGGTTACCATAAAGACTATTTTCCAGTAAAACGCCTTGACTGCAGCAAAGTTCCTATAGACTGTTTATAGGAACTTTGATCGAAACAAAGGAAAACTACGTCACCATGTTGCTAAATAAAAAAATCGGTGACAAATTAAAATTTATGGACGAGATAACACATATATCGACTACAATGGCATAGCAAGAATTTCGTGGGGGCAGGCTGCATCAACAATTTTTTGATTTTTGCATAAAAGTTGAATAAAATAAACGGCGCAAACCAAATTCGTTTTATAATGACAAAAAAATTATGTGCAACCTTTTGAGGCAAGGTGCTTTGTGAGCACTATTGACGATATTTCAGCGAAATGGAAATGTGCTACACAATCAAGATAAATTGTTTAACTTAAAAAGAATTAACGTGCAGCACACTGATATCACCACAAAAAACACAATACGTTGAGGCCAATTAAGTAGGCTACCGTAATTTACTTGCGGGTGGTTGAAAACTTGAAATTTTTCTTTTTTTCTTTTGCACTAGCGAACTGCTGGATAACTTTTCTAAAATCTAAATTTTTAGCTTGTTCATTTTCTATCGATAGCAGAGCCAAATCACTAAGTTTCTATTGGGACATAGAGCTTCGAAGAAAGTTTTTGATCAGTTTGAGTTTAGAAAAAGACCTCTCTGCCGTAGCAACTGTTACAGGTACTGTTCTTGTTGTGATATTGTGCAATCGATGACGTAGTGTTTTCTTAAACGCTTCTAATCTTAATCAGCGCCTTCTGCTCGATCAATTATTGGACACGCGTATCTCCAAGCATAATTGTAACCAGTTAAATCTGCGCATCTATTTCGGTTCTTCAGTCAGTTCAAAGTTATCAAGCTACTACAGCAAACGAACTAAAAGCATTCTATTTCAATACGGTTGTTTTTTGGCTAAGTGATTTTTGTGAATTTTAATTATTGTTATTTAATAAACCTGTGTATTCGTGCAAAGATACAACAGGCAAAAGTGGCGACGAGGATTCAAGTAACTCATCTGCGTCAAGAATTTTAAAGAAAATTTGTTGATTTTGCATTAAAGCTTGAATTGTCAAAATGAGTGAAATTTCTGAACTAATTTTGTTGTTAAATAAGCAACACCAAGAGCAAATGACAATGCTTCAAGAGCAGCTGAAAATTTTACAAAGCAGCTTGAACAACCCGCGAGAAAATGTTCCAACACCGATGGCAAGTTTTCAACCATTCGATTCCACATCTGAGTTATGGACTGATTATTTGGCAAGGTTCCGAACATTCGTCACTGCTAACTCTATTCCCGACAACAAGCAAGCACAAATTTTTCTTACCAACCAATCTAACTCCGTTTACAAAATGCTTAGCAACTTAGCGGCTCAGCAACAACCTGTCAAAAGCATACATGAGCTAACAATGAATGATATTCAGACGTTTATGGCAGAGCAGTTCGACCCAAAACGATTTGTTGTCAGAGAACGTTTCAAGTTTTGGTCTGACATGAAACGCAAACCTGGCGAAACTATTCCTGAACTGGCAAGCAGAATACGACAAGATGCAGCTACATGTGATTTTCAATCCATTAAAGATCCTTTAGATGAAGCCTTGCGAACTAAATTCATCTGTTCGGTCGATAACGAAGCAGTTTTGAAGACACTCTTCAAGCTCAAGGACGATGAACTGAAGTTTAGCAACGCCATCAGAGTGGCTCAAGAAGTGGAAGAAGCAGCCAAGGTAGCAAAAAGAAAACCGCCTGCTTCAGGTGTGGAAATTCTGGACATTTTAGCAAAGCTTGTCCCCACATTAAAGCTATTTGCAGCTTCTGCAAGAAAACAGGTCATCTGCAATCTGTATGCATGTCTCGACTAAGAGGTAACAGTAAGCTTGTGAAACAACAGGTGAAATTGGTGCACAAAGTCCAATGTTCTGTTTCACCCATCTATCAAACTATTAGACTTAATGACCGCAGAATTAAGTTTGAAATTGATAGCGGAGCCAGTGACACATTTTGCTGTGAAGCAACGTGGCAAACGCTGGGTAAACCCATTCTACAACCTGTATCAGTTCAATATCAAGTTGCTGAAGGTAGCCCGCTACCCGTCGTAGGACAATTCCAATCAACTGTAAGTATTGATGGAAAATCACCTGACGTGACCTTTCCTGTAATTGTCACTAAGGTGCCCAATCTAAATTTACTAGGTCGTCTGGCGATGATGAAGTTGAAACTCACCAACTTAACTGATCACTTCAGAGAAAACCTAAGTTGTGCTGAATCTACTGCAACGATAGAGCACGTCACTACAAGTGGTCCAGAAAACTCTTTAGATGCGGCATGTATTCAATTATGTGGAGAGTTTCCTACTTTATTTGAATCTACATTGGGTTGTCTAAAAGATTTTTCACTGGACATACGGTTTAAACCTGAAGCTAAACCTATTTTCAAGAAGCCAAGACCTATTCCGTTCTCAATCCTACAAGATTTAAACGAAGAGAGGTGTATGGGAGCTTACAGATTTTAACTCGTACGGCACCCCCGTGGTTCCTATTCGAAAGTCTCCTTTGCCAGGTCAAGCAAAAGCAAGCATCCGAGTTTGTGGAGATTATTCGGTGACTGTAAACTCGCAACTGGAAGACCATCGTCAACCAATCCCTCTCCCAGAAGATCTAATGCGCAAGCTAGGACGTGGTTACTGCTTTAGTAAGATTGATCTAGCTAATGCATATAATCAAATCTGTCTTTCTCCTGACAGCCAGAAGAAGCTGGCTCTCAGCACTCACAAAGGAGTTTTACTTCAGAAAAGACTTCCTTTCGGAATTAAATCCGCACCAGGGTATTTCCAAGAAATCATGGAACAGTTAACGCAAAATTTGCGAGGAGTTGCCGTGTATTTCGATGATATTTTGGTAAGTGGTGACAATGCAAAAGATCATTTGATGAACCTGCGAGCTTTGTTCAAAAGACTAGAAGAAAAAGGTCTTCGCTGCAACCGTGAAAAATGTGTTTTCTCCCAAGTATCAATTGATTACCTGGGTCACACTTTATCAAGTCGAGGAATTGCAAAAGGGTCCAAAGTTGATGCCATACTAGCATCTGTGCAGTTTTATTCTAAATTCTTACCTCCATATTTTTCGGAAATCACCGAGCCGTTGTACAAGCTTACACGCAAAGGACAACAGTGGAATTGGGGTGAAGAAGAAGCGACATCTTTCAAAAAGATCAAACGGTTACTATGCACAGAGACTGTCCTCGCTCACTATGACCCATCTCTTCCGTTGGGTTTATCTTGTGACGGCTCAGAATGCGGAATTGGAGCGGTATTATTTCATCGCTTTGCAGACGGAAGCGAGCGTCCGATTCTCAATATTTCTAAAATCTTATCGGCGACACAAAGACGCTACAGCCAAATACAGAAAGAAGCACTATCCTTAGTGTACGCTTTGAAGAAATTTCATCAGTTTCTCTACGGTCGTAAGTTCATTGTGGTTACCGATCACAAACCTTTAGTGACCTTGTTTGCCCTTGATAAAGGTACTCCTGCAATGGCCGCGAATCGACTTGCACGATGGGCATTACTAGTCCATCAATATGACTACACGGTGGAATACCGTAGAAGCAAGGACCATGGCAATACCGATGCTCTTAGTCGCTTGCCATTTTCAAATGACACAAGTTTTGATGGGGAGGAGATGGAAGATGATGTCGATAGCGTTTGTTTAGTTCGAACAATCAGTCGTCAAATAAATCCTGACAATCCATTGCTTGTGGTCAGAGAGACTGCCAAGGATCCAATTCTTGCCCAAGTAATGCGATTTGTGAAGGAGGGATGGCCGCATGCATTTTCGGAAGAGCTTAAAGACTTCAAAAAGTTGGAAAATTCGTTGTCAACAGAGAATGGTTGCGTTTTTTACGGCTTACGGGTAATAATTCCTTCAACCCTATGTAATCATATTCTTAAATTATTACACCTTGGACAATTCGGCATGCAACGGATGAAACAACTTGCCAGGTCAACTGTCTATTGGCCTAGAATTGACTTTGACATTGAGGATTTATGTCGCAAATGCACTTCCTGTGGCCAATTTCAAAATAAGCCGGATAAACCTTCAATCCATCCGTGGATGATGCCAGAAAAACCATGGTCAAGACTCCACTTGGACCATGCGATCAACTTTCTGGGAAGAAACTGGTTAGTCCTTGTAGACGCTTATTCAAAATATCCTTGCATTCATCCAACAACCTCAACGTCTTCGAAAAGTACTACTGCTATACTTGAACAAGAATTTGCTCATTTCGGATATCCCCACACGTTGGTGACCGATAATGCCACAACATTCATGTCTCAAGAGTTCCAAGCTTGGTGCAAACAACGAGGCATTGTACATCTCACCGGAGCACCTTATCATCCAGCAACAAACGGTGCTGCCGAGCGTTTGATACAATCGTTCAAACAGGCATTGAAAAAATCCTCGTTACCTCCAAAGGAAGCTTTGCAAGAATTTCTAATGCAATATAGAAGAACTCCTTTTGCATCGGGACTGTCACCAAGCGAATTGTTGAATGGAAGAAGAATTCGCACCAAAATTGACACTTTGGTTCCATCCATTCCGCATCTCCTGCAGGTAAGACAGTCAAAACAAGCGAGCAAGCATTCAAATGCTGAAGACTCGGAAGTGGTTTCGAAAGTCGAACATCATTACTCACTAGGAGACCCTTGTTACGCACTGTACTTCGGCCCTAGAAGAGATCGTGACCCACGATGGGTGCCTGCGATAGTTACGAAAGTCCATGGTACACGAAGCGTCAATGTACGAGTCATTCCTCGAGGACCAACTTGGAGAAGACATCTTGATCAACTTCGACCTCGATACGGTTCGGATCAAGATGATGATCCCTGTGAAATCCCAACGAGCGTTTTGTCTACAGAAACACTTCCAGCCGGGACTGACCACGCAACTAGTTCTTCTTCGATGAACCAACGCAACAATCCGAGATTACCAACCGGAAACGAGTACGGGCGATACAATCCACGACGATCAGCGAGAACAAAGAGACCTCCAAAAAAATATTGTTGCTAATATGTATATATATTTTTTTGTCGTAGTTTATTTGGGGAGGTGTTGTGATATTGTGCAATCGATGACGTAGTGTTTTCTTAAACGCTTCTAATCTTAATCAGCGCCTTCTGCTCGATCAATTATTGGACACGCGCATCTCCAAGCATAACTGTAACCAGTTAAATCTGCGCATCTATTTCGGTTCTTCAGTCAGTTCAAAGTTATCAAGCTACTACAGCAAACGAACTAAAAGCATTCTATTTCAATACGGTTGTTTTTTGGCTAAGTGATTTTTGTGAATTTTAATTATTGTTATTTAATAAACCTGTGTATTCGTGCAAAGATACAACAGTTCTATACATCATGTATGCCGAACAAACGTCAAGATAAGTGTGGCAAGTAATGCATTTTCAACAATCAAAAATGCCATTTATTTGGCAAAATTTAAATGTGCAATCTTTTCTCTAAACGACATACTTAATGAAGAGCATTTGGCTAAGAAACAACAGAGGGACGTTATCAGAAAATTTTCTTGCTTCAACCTCAAGATCCAGATGAGATGAAGCATTTGATAGAAAACTTGGTTCCAAAACTTGATATGACGTCACCACTGATTTCATTCCTTCAAAGCGATTAATTAGTTGGCAAGGAAGTATATCCATCATCGGAAGAAACACAGTTACGCAAAATCGCTTCTTAAGATCGCTTAACGTTATTCCTTCGGATATTTGAGCGAAGTAGGTTTTTGTTTTCTTTGCTCTTTTGTTTAAAAACTGTCTTTGCAAAACCCATGTAGAAGCAATAGTGGAAGCTTCGTTTAGTACTGCATCAAAACTCCTTCCGAGTTGAGCAATGTTTTCAGAAGCAGTTTGCAGAAGTTTATGGACATAAATTAAGTCAATTGTTTTACACTACACTGCATAGTGCATAGCTTTCAAAGGAATGTTGACGATTTGCAAAGTCTTGCATTGCACAACCAGCATGCATACAACGTCAAAGTTTATATCTGTTTCTTTATTGTCATAACTTCATCTCTTTCCTTTGGTTTCGTGCTAGTAAATATTCTGTGAGTGAAGCATTTCATAACGTCACAAAATCTTTCCTTCAAAGCATAAACAGCATCATATCGACCAAACCACCGAGTTGAATTTAACGCTTTGTTACGTAATGCAAATCGCTTCTTTGTGAATTTTTGTGACCTATTTAGAAAAGTAGATTAATTTTTTTGTGACCTATTAGAAATGCAATGAGTCGCAGCTGCCAGCAGCGAGGAAATGTGATAAAATTGACGCCTTTAACAGATCAATCAATTTATAGATTTTAAATTAACTGCACCTTCTAAAATAACCTAAATACATCGTCCTAATTTAATTAATCCCTATGTGACCTCGTTTTGGCAGTAACCTGTATAATAGCATAAAATCAAATTTTACTGTTAATTTTGTCGTCAGCCACGTGGCCCAATTCGGATTTATTATAAATAGAGTGAGAGATCGCTCTTATGTCACAGTACCTAGAATTTGGCTCAGAAAACGGTGACCGTGTTTGCTGAATGGTCAGGTGACCATTGTATGATTAATTTTTGCTGTATAGTGTTGACTGCGTGTATGCAAACCGCAGATAAAAAATAAATTCTCTCCTTCCTTTCGTGCAACTATAATTTTCATTATCGGGCGTCATAGAGTTACGCTTATTTAAGTAAGGGGGGTTGTGATTTGGAGGGGGGATTTCGCCGACCTTATTTAGACAAGTTCGGCTTTTCAAGGACGGTCATAGTTGTTGAATTCCGTTTTTATCGTTGGACACGCCGGCACCTTTCGGCGGGGAGCGGATTCAGTCTTTCCTTCAATAACAAGAATTTAATCTCTTTCTCTCATCAACAAAAATTTAAATTTATCAGTAGTGTTTCTAACAAAATTTGAATTTACAGTTTGGTCTTTGAACCACGCTTTTAATACAGGATTTGAGCAATAACGATCCGGGACATTCTGAAACTTTTGCCACCGCGCAATACTGCAGTATGTTCGAAAAAACTATATACCCACTCAATGGTGTCCTAAAATTGACAGGTCTTAGTCACGGCTTCCATGGCATCTTTTAACACCAAATTTAAATTGTGCAAAGCACAATGCACCTAGTAATCATGTGGAGCCACATCTTGGATCTTCTTATGCAAGCCGGAGTACTTTCCGCTCATCAATGCAGCGCCATCATATCCTTGTCCACGGCAGTTTTTTATGTCAAGCCCCTTCTGCTGAATGGAATTCGTTATCAGTTTGTGCAATCCAATAACAGATGAATTGTCAACTTCGATAAATGAGGTAAATGCTTCAACAACTTTCAGTTCTGATGGCGTTTCATCATCGTGGTAATCGATTTTGATGTAACGAAATACTTCGCTTAACTGGTCTTTTTTTGCTGATATCTTGTGTGGTATCAAGAATAATGGCAAAAAAAGGAGCGCTTTGCTGTTCGCTTTTTATATCACGGAGAACTTCTTCAGGTAGTACTGATATTAGTTTATTGTGTATCAAAGGATTTAAATATTTTGGAGAGCCTTTAGGTAGTTGTAAAAGTTTGTCATAAACAGTGTCGTATATGGCAAGAAGCTGTATTATAGAAAGATAGTGCTTCTTTGTTAGACCACATTTAGACTAACAGTAAAACAACATTGAATTTAAATTGTGCGATTCTTACCTACTGTGTTTCAGATCATCTTCCTGTATTTTTGTCTACGTCTATCGAAAAACTTAAAGTTACAAACAACAAATACCAACGTTTTTACACTAAAAATAGCATTGCATGTTTTTTAGAATCTCTCAAATTACTTGATATATCATCTATTCTTAATGAATTATGTTGACACTACAACACTAAAAACAGTATACTATGCTTTAATTTACTCTTATCTTCAATATTGTGTCTCAACGTGGGGACTGGCTTCGACTACTGCCCTGGATCCACTGGTAAGAATACACAAACGCATAATAAGAATTATTACTAATAGTCCTTTTTTGTCACATACAATTCCTCTTTTTCAAAAATTGAATTTCTTAAAAATAAAGGATATTGTTAAACTTGACATGGCAAAAACAATGTTTTGCTTTAATAAAAATTCAGCAAAAAATGAGTCCCAAACTATTGTAAGTATAACCCAAAAACATCATTATAAAACAAGACTGGCAGCGCAACAAAATTACTTTCAACCTAGAAAGAGAACAGAATTAGGTAAAAAGACATTTTCTTACATTGGACCTAAAATATAACAAGAAGTATCTTTCGAATTAAACTCACTTTCTTATAATCAATTCAAGAAATTTAAACTTTTTTTAACTTTTTAATATTAAATAAGATGTCACAACAGTTTGATGAAGTCAGCTGGAACATGGAAATTTATTTAATAACAACTAATATTACAATGAAAACAATGTTCCACCAGCGCAACTGCAAAAGACACCGCTAAACCGCAAGGGTATACTGGCGGCGGTTCCGATATGCTAACCACATCGAGTTAGCTAACACGGATACGGGTTAAGACAAGCAAAACCCTGCAGTTCCCATTACAAACATATAGTAAGAATGGTCAAGTCAATCAACAAGCAAGTGCCGACAGACCTGTTTCGTCCTTATTAGCCGACAGCTGTAGTGTCCTGACGAGTCCCAATAAGGACGAAACAGGTCTGTCGACACTTGCTTGTTGATTGACTTGACCATTCTTACTATATGTTTGTAATGGGAACTGCAGGGTTTTGCTTGTCTTAACCCGTATCCGTGTTAGCTAACTCGATGTGGTTAGCATATCGGAACCGCCGCCAGTATACCCTTGCGGTTTAGCGGTGTCTTTTGCAGTTGCACTGGTGGAACATTGTTTTCATTGTACTACCTACCCAGCGTTCAGGTCCACAACTGGATGTTTGAGGTGTAAAAACCACAAACAGAAAGTTGTGCCAGCTGTTTAAGTTTTCAACTTTTTCAGCTGGGGTCAACAACAAGCTGTAGTGTCCTGACGAGTCCCAATAAGGACGAAACAGGTCTGTCGGCACTTGCTTGTTGATTGACTTGACCATTCTTACTATATTAACAACTAATATTGCTAATTAATCTTCATTGTTTTTCTAAATATACTGTGTTTTTGTAAGTGTACTGCTGTGTTTTTCTGATAAAAATAAAAAAAAATTTTTTTTTGTCCCATTATTTAGAGGGAGGCAGTTGACTAGAAGACCGTATGGTCATTTCGCTGCCTTCCTGTGCTTTCGAAAACTTTTTTTTTCACATATATTGGTGTATTTTTCGTTTTGAAGCACAAAACAAATAAATAGATTGATTAATTGATTGTACAAGAGACTAAATACTTTTTTAAACCAACAACAATTTTTTATGATAAACAATTTGTTTTAGGAAAAATCACTCTACTTCACATGCAGTTTCAGTGCTGGTGGATATAATTACTCGATCACTTGCATCTAAACAATCTACCCTTGGTATATTTCTGGACTTGTCAAAAGCCTTTGACACTATCGACCATACCATTTTATTATCTAAGCTTAAACATTTTGGTGTTAGAGGAATCGCCCTGAAATGGTTTACTAGTTATCTTGCTGGAAGAACTCAACAAGTTGTATGCAATGGTGTTCTTTCTTCAAACATTAACCAAATAACTCATGGAGTACCTCAAGGTTCTATTCTGGGTCCTTTGCTTTTCTTACTGTACATCAATGATTTTAGACTATGCCTCAAAAATAGTGAACAAATTATGTTTGCTAATGACTCAAGTGCATTTATTAAAGAAAATAAAACATTCACAAACTCTTCAAAAAGGGCAATAACGAGCTTAGTCGCATTGATCAATGGTTAATTGCCAACAAACTGTCAATAAATACATCAAAAACAAAATGCATGCTGTTTCGTCCCAAATATTCCAACACACAACATACAAACCTAAATCTGTTCATCAGAAATAATAAAATAGAACAAGTCAGCCCTTTAAAATTTCTTGGTGTCTACATAGATGAATATCTTTCTTGGTGTACACACATGAAATATTTATTGTCTAAACTTCGCAGTTGTCTCGGAGCAAAAAGAAGGATAAAGTCTTTCTTAAACCAAAAATCTCTTCTTACTTTATATCACTCTTTTTTTAACAGCCATCTTCAATATTGTATAACAAACTGGTGCTACAGCAATAAAACTTTAGTCAACAAATTACAACAGTTATGTAATAAGTTTATTAGGATGACGTTTGGTTTAAAAAGAAATTACAACGTTAATGACATCATGTCAAAATATGAGATATTAAACATAAATCAAATGCTATTTAAAGAGATAAATGTTGATGTTTAAACAAAATATTGGTAAAAATCCAATTGTATTTCTAAATGTATTTACAAAAGCAACGTCTAATTATAATACTCGAAATAAATTTAAATATATACCTAAGTTGTATTTTAATTCGTTGTGTCAACAGTCGATATCTTATCGTGGTCCTATGTTTTGGCATAAAGTTCCAAACTCATTGAAAAATAAAAAACAAAGTTGGGGTCCTTTTGCAAAAACCTTCACAAATTTGCGTGCAAATACACTAAGTAATCGATTATTTCTTTATTAATGTCGGAGCTAATTTAAATATTAAGCGATATTTAAAAAATTAAATGCTAACAGTTTGCTACAATAATTTTAAAAATTAAATGCTAAATAGTAATTAATTATTTTTAATAAAAAAGTCTTGGTTTTGGTTTTTGTCTTTTGTTTTTGTTAGGTAGCCCAAATGAAAACAAGCAATCAGTTGTCAACTATCGGTCAAGCAATGATTATACAGATGATACTCCAATCCCAAAGTTTAACAGCAATTTAAATTTGTAGTTTAAAATTGTTTTTTTACCGACCATATACATTGAAATGGTCCTTTTGACCCGCGGCAGGATTTCTTTTGGTGGGTTTCTTTGCCTGCCAAACCCCCTTTTGGGTCTTGACCCCTTTGGTCACAGAGTTTGTTGTTTCTCCCACCCATGATTATACAACATTCTCTTCATATGGCTCGCATGTCTACACTTGTGTACAATTTAATTTGAATTTTTCTCTTTCCTTTTTCTTTTGTTCTTTTGGTGACGCAGGCATGCTCCAGTTTTCTTTTTCTCTTATTTTTTCCGTGCCGTTTTATTGCATGCTTTAACGTCTGACGTTTTCCTGCGTCTACTTTTTCTTGACTCTCGGACTACCTTTAAATGTGTAAAATTTACTGATCATGTTGGTGGTCAAGAATAAAATAAAAAATGAAATAAATGAAATAAAATCGCTTTTGTTATCCTTCGAAAGTTCTTCGCTGGAACCGCGAAGAGGTAAGTTGCACTTTGCTAACATCAACGTAACATTCACTAGTCTTTCCAAAACATTTTGTCAAAAGTTTATTTTTTCCAGCAAAAACTTGTGCAAAGCTTCTTTTATTGTCCCCCTGGTTCTTCATTGCTCAAATAGGACACACGCCTCTGCATGATGTATGGAGCTTTCATGGTTTCGAATTTGCTGCGATAAATGTCTCCAGTCATTTAAACCTGTTGTACCCCAAGGGTTTTGAAGTCCCTGCAGAGACATTTTCATGAGAAGATAACCAGCAGGGCTGGCAGTAAACACGGTCCATGCTTGATGAATAACATAACCAATATCTTCGTAGTTTTAGACCTGATTGTGTTACATAATGGTAATAATTTGTTGAAAATAAACGACTGCTTTGAAGCGGATCTTTAGGGAAAGATCCCTCAGGTTGTTTGGGACCTGCTGCAATAATTGCTTTCTTGATCTCTGAGGTTACAATAATGGTGGGAAAGTCGTCATTCTTGCTTGCATCTGATCTATCTTCAGTAGTATTGGAATTTTTTTCCTGTGGCATTATTGTTGAAACTGTTAACGTCAACAAGTTGGGGAGTAGATTCTGTCTCACGAATGCTGACGTTTTGCTCATCCGCCTTGGATGTTTCTGGTCGAGTTAGCCACGAACTCAATCGCTGAGAGTTTCTAGCTGCCTCGGCTATTTTTCTCCTCTTAGCTTGTCTCTTTTGTGCTCCGCTTTGATAATTTATTTTCATATTATATTGCAGTCAATTAGAATTCTACAATGTTGTTACTCAAAACCTAAAAACTTTAATTAAATTTAGACAACGGTTAGTAAAGTTTAATGTAACAAACTCTCTTTGTTATTGTTTTTCGGGCTCACAAATAGTACTACTGCGAGCGTAAGGACTATGGCATGTGACATGTCTACCAAAAAGGATTCAACTAGAAAGGTCAAGCCTGATTTTTCAATCATTATTTAAATTATTGATTAAAATTGATCAACTTAAACATCAAAGCATGTTCTCACCACTGGCTACTTCGCCATGTGCTTTTATCAACTGCGATCAAAGAAATCGAAAGTCATCGTGTTGCCAAATTAAATCGGTGACACATAAAAAAATCTGTTCTAGAAAATTAATGGCACGATAGACGTATATCGACAATATTAGATATAGTTATTACGTGCGTAATCATTTTTTTGACTTAATTCTTTTGCTTCAAGTGCCTAAACTAAAACAATCAGTTTATCTTTAGTAGATAGCGCTACATCCATATTAAATTGCTGCAACGTAAACAAAAACCGAATTCGAAGCAAAAAATAATCAAATAATTTCATTCAATATTAAAAAAATTCACCACAAATCAATTTATTTTTGATGGAAGGTCTTTTAAAAAATAGTTTGATTAAACAATCATTGATTATTATCTTTATTCCTTTCATCAATTGTGATTGGGTTTTTTTGTCTTAGGTTTAAATAAAGATCTTTTTGTTTTAGTATTAACTTAACTTGTAAATACCAAAATGTTTTTCAGATTAAAATCTATTGCAAATTTCTGATTAAATAAAGATTTTTTTGTTTTAGCATTCACCTTTTGGTATTTTGAAGTATTTTCGCTGGGGCTGAAGCAGTGGTGTGCGGTGACCTCTGAAGCTGGTAATGCAATTGGTATGCCTATTCATTGAATCTATTAAAGAAATTGTAAAATGGCTTTAAAGCAAATAATAAAGATGTTTTTCATATCTATCATCATTTTTAAAATTTTGCTATTGTTGTCATCTCATCTTTAACTATGCTAGATTAACTCCTTCTAAACAAACCTAAAATAGAATGTTTAAAAAATATAGAATTAAGCTCTGAAATTAATAAAAAAACATCTAATTACTTACTTACTTTTTAAAATATTAGAAAAAAAGAACAAAATCCAAGATAGCACATTAAACAGCACTGATACTTACGGTTGTTTATCACATATATGTGTATCTAGATTTATCTAAAAGTCTGTATGCAATTTGAGAATTACATGCCGGAGCAAATATAAAAGAGTGCTTAAAATGACGTCACGATAGAGATCATTTATACGAGTAAAGTAATGTATTTCCTTTAGTGCATGTCATGTTTAATTAACCGTTGCTTTTGAGTTTGTGACTTGAAATATGCGTTCCTCAGAATTCGCAATGTACTAAATTGATTATGTAATGAGTCTGCTTAAAAATAAGAAAATATATATATAATATATATAATTATTATTATTTTTTTAACCCTGCCATCAGAGGTACATTTTAATGTTTCTTGATGCCAGTCCCAAGCCCGGAAAAATGGGGAGGGCTGCGGCAGGAAGGGCATCCGGCGTAAGACTTTTTTTCCAGATTATACAAAAGCGTATTGTTGATAAATCCATACCGGATCGGTCGCGGCCCGGGTTACCAACGACCGCCTCAGGTGTCGCACAGCAGGGCACCTGTGGAAATTATGCTACTGCTAGTGAAAACAAGAGCAAAAAGAGAGGAGGAAGGCGAGTGAAGAGGCAGCAGGAAGTGTGGAAAGGAAGACGCTCACTGATAAGGGTGGGTACCTTAAATATTGGAACAATGACTGGAAGGGAAAGAGAGCTGGCTGATATGATGGAGCGAAGGAATGTAGACATATTGTGCTTACAGGAAACAAAGTGGAAAGGGAGTAAAGCAAGGAACATTGGGGCGGATGCAAACTATTTTACAATGAAGCTGATGAAAGAAAGTGGGATAGGGATACTGGTCAGGGAGGAGCTGGTTGAAAGTGTCCTAAAGGTGAAGAGGGTGTCAGACAGACTAATGGCCATGAAGCTGGAAGTAAAAGGGTCCATCCTAAATATAGTAGGTGCGTATGCTCTACATGTTAACAACAGCATGGAGAAGAAAAATGATTTTTGGGAAGACCTGGATGGATTGATAGAAAGTGTATCAAAAGAGGAAAGGATAGTTCTAGGTGCAGACCTTAATGAACATGTGGGCGAAGGAAACATAGGGGATGAAGAAATAACGGGGAGGTACGGTGCTGGAACAAGAAATAAGGAAGGATCAATGGTCGTGGATTTTGCGAAGAGGATGGATTTGGCAATTGTCAACACTCAGTGATGTAGTGAAGACCACAAACGTCGAGACCGAGACCGAGACCCGATAATTTTTCCAAGACCGAGACCGAGATCGAGACCGGAAAATTTCAAGACCTAAAATTCGAGACCAAGACCAGAATTAATCGAGACCGAGATCGAGATCGAGACCGAAAAATTTTACCAAAATATAGTCCGTTTAATTATTTCAAAAACCATAAATTTCTATTTTCTAAAGAGCAATCTAAAATTACTTTTTAATTAAACAAGCATCTCAATCATGTTGAAAAGAGCTTTGCTTAAGTGTGATTGCATCATAAAACAACCCGCTTTAAAAACCCTTTCAACTAGAGCAAAAGAAAGCCGAAACATACAAGGCAGGGCGGTAAAAAATGTTGAAAAACTTTAAGAAAAAAATCATTAAAAATTTTATAGCCACGACAACGACGATTAAAAATTTTTTTCAAAACTTAAAAATGCTCTTCGTTGTCGTTTGAAGGGTATCCACTCCAGGTCAGATACAAACAGGAATGGGGCCGAGGTTTATCCTCTTACTACCCCAGACTGCTGCACTGCCTGAATCAGATGCTGGCAGTGGTGTTATTAAGCCAGCATCGAGTTTCGTCATCCAAAACCGTCAGACCTCGTGCTCCATGTGGTGCCCGATGTATAGGGCACGCCGTTAGAACATGGTCTGCGGTTTGCTCAGAGGCACCACACTCGTAATTTGGTGAAGGAGCGAGACCCCATTTGTGCATGGACAAATGGAATCACCCAACACACCAGTCCGCAGGCGGTTCAGCTTAACCCAAGCTGCTTGGAGTAAGCCCATCCCAACAGCCCTGGCACCGGTCTCGGGCACAAAAGCATGGAGCCTGGAAGCATTTTCACAATATTCCGTTTTCCATTTGTGATTTGTCCATTCAGAAGCGCGGATGCCAAGTCCAGCAAGGTTGTCCAAAAGATTCCGCGCAGCTGGCACAAACGGGCGTCTGGATCTTAGTCTCATTGGAGAGTATCTGAGGACCCACTAAAAGACCATGCAAGATATGATCGGGGTCGAGAGATCCACGGTAAGCCAAAGAGAGTGTCGCTCCTAGTCGGCGAAGCTCAGCTGGCTGGATGCCTGAGAGTATAGGTAGATGGTCCGTTGGAGTGGGACGCAGGCATCCAGTAACTATGCGCAAGGCGTCGTTCAAGACACTGTCGATGAGGCGAGTGTGAGCACTGCGACGCCAGACTGGCGAATAGTACTCAGCTGTTGAGTAGACTAGAGACAAGGTGGCTTTGCGTAGTGTTTTAGCACCAGCACCCCATCCCGAGCCCACGAGTCGCCTCAGCAGTGTGACGCGCGAGGATAGTTTTTTGCGCTATGCCATTAAATGGCGACGAAACGTGAGCGATCTGTCCAGTTTTACCCCAAGATAAGTAGCGGTTGGCCAGAACGGTAAAAGTCTACTATTGTGTAGACCTTTGTAGCTCACGTTTGGCCTCTCGGTTATTTAAGTGAAAGGCTGTCGTCACCGTCTTAGTGTGACTGAGCTTTAACCTCCAAGTCTGGAGATACGCTGAAAGTGTAGACATGTCTTGACTTAAAGTCCCCTCCAAGTCCTTCCAGTTTTCAGAAGAGTGCAACAATGCTAAATCATCAGCATAAGCAAACTTTTTGGAAATCATGGAAGGAAGATCGTACGTATAGATGTTAAATAGGAGGGAACCAAGACCCATCCCTGAGGAACGCCGTTTTTAAGACGGCATAGCCTGCTTTGCTTGCTGTCACCGCTAGTAAGGGTGAAACTCGATTTCGGACAAGCTCCATAATCATTCTGACCATGTGCTTACCCGGAAGTAGTCTCAGTAGCTTGCAAGTAAGGCCACGGTGCCAGACAGTGTCATAAGAAGCTGTCAGATTAACAAATACGGCACCGGCCTTTTTTCAGCCTCAAAAAAATCCTCAATGTTCTGGGTCAGCAGAACAACTTGATCTACGGTTGACTTCCCGGGTCGGAACCCAGCCTGCTCTTTAGGGAGCAGTGGATCGATTAATGGTTCAACGTGGGCGTAGATAAGCCTCTCGAGGATCTTGTAGGGCAGTGTTCGTCAAACTGTGGGTCGCGACCCCGAATGGGTTCGCCTGAATATTTTGTGGGGTCGCTTTATTACTGGAATTCTGCACTTGAAATTCCTGAGCTAAAGTTTGTAGAGGACATTCTGATTTTGGGATGGAAATAGGGAAATCAGAGATGAAATCGAAGTGAAGACCTTTTTTTTTTTTTTTAGAGAACAACCTAAAATATATTTCTTTGCAAACTGTCTGTACATAATTGGGGTCGCGATATCTTTCAGATTTAATTTTTTTCAAATTGGGGTCACTTCTTAAAAAGTTTAGGGACCACTGTTGTAGGGGACACAGAGCAGAGATATCGGTCTATAACTCTTTGGGTCCCCCACGGGCTTTGTTGGTTTTGGGATCGCGACCACAAGCGCTCTTCTCCAGATCTTGGAAATTTTGAGTCGGCGCAAACAGGAAGAAAGGAAGTCACGTAACCAGGACTTCAAAGCAGCTGCAGCAATGCTAAAGGCACACTAATCACGAAAATGGTTGAAACTTGGGTGACCGGTAAATTCCACCTCGGTATATTCCATCATAGTTAAATTCTAACACAGTATATTGTATCACGGAAATTTGTTAGGTTTAGAGGGTTAAGGTTAGAGTTAGGGTTAGCTGTTAGGGTTACAGTTATAATTAGGGGTTAGGGTTAGTAGAGTTAGGGAAATAAATGTGCTTTTCAACTACTGTACTTTGTCTTGGCAGCTTATAGCGTGATAAATCAACAACAATCGACAAATAAAATGAACAATCAACATGGTGTGATATCGTGGTGGAATATACAGTGATAAAATATAAACTACAGCGGTTGAATTTGCCACGGTGAACTGTGTCGTAGTGGAACTTACCGCAATAAAATACACATAGAACCAAAACTTCATTCAAATATTTGATTAGCTTGGTTATCTGGTTGGTGTGTTGTATTTTTTGGATTTGCTAACTATGTTTGATTGACATAGAATAGAATTATTCTAATTAATCTCCTAAAAAAAGATTAGAAATAAGGACAAATTATTCAAACCAGTAAAAGCTGCCTAACAATTCGCTAGTTTTTTTTGTATTACCCCTTTATTTTGTCCATCTTTGTGTAGGTTAATCAAAGTAATTTTTAATTATTTTTCTTCTTTTCTACTTCGTCTTATTAGCAATTTGGTAATTTGTTTTAAACAATTAGATTCATACAATGCGTTTGCAGAAATTTGTTATGGGGCGGTTGAGAGCCGAAAACATAATCACTATAATTCGTAATGTTTTTTACAAAAGGAAACCTTGAAGCAACAAAGAAAAGAAGCCACTTTCAATATTCACTTAAAAAAACAATTAAAATTATTTATTTATTTTTGATATTTATTTATTTATTTTATTTTATTTCATTTTTACTCACAATCAACTTGAAATTAATCATAGTGCATGTAGAAATAAAGATTGTGAATAAGGAAACAGCGACTAAACGAACTGACGTTGTGCATGGTTGCCGTACCTTTAAACAAAGCGATGTGATGTTAATAAGAAAAGGAAAGCGAAAAGAAGATAATTAATACACACATCCGAGCCATATTCAGAGAATGTTGTATAATCATGGGTGGGAAAAACAACAAACTCAAAGACCAAAAGAATCTGGACCAAAAAGGGTCAGGCAGGCAAAGAAGCCCACCAAAAGAAATCCTGCCACGGGTCAAAAGGAGCATTTCAAAAGCATATGGCTGGACAAAAATTTATATACGTAAAATAAAACATACAAATAGCAAACAAGAATAGGTGCAAAAGAAGTAAATTATGTGAATTTTCATCGAACTGGACGGGCCGTAATGATCTGAATGTTGCCTTTGAAGTCGCATCGGGCTTTTATCACCTTCAATTTCTTTGTCAAATTAGGCGGAGTTACCTCTAATAATAAAAACCAACAGCAGATGTTTAAAATTTGTAAAGTCTATTACCATTAAAAATTACGTTGCTATAAGGTGCTTTTGAAATTCTGTTCGAAATTTACTATATGATTTTATCTGTTTAATGCTTGATGGGACTTTATTCCAAGCAAGAGGACCTCTGTATCTTAAAGATTGTTTAGTTATATTTAATCTACAAAATAAAGGATAAAATTTGGACTGGCTTCTTGTACATTTGGTGAAATTGTCGCTTACCAGCTTATTTTGAAAAAAATTATCAAAGCATGGTGGTAACATGCCTTTTATATATTTATACATAAAACAAGTTATTTCTAATTCGGTTATTTGATCAATTGTCATTATGTTGTTGTTTCGCAAGATGTCAGTAACGTTAGCCCTGTGATGTAATCCAAATGTCAATCGTATAAATTTATTAGCGATTCGTTGAATTTTTGAGGCTGTGGTTTTATTACCAATATGCCAAGTTGTAATGCAATATCTTGTATGACTGATTATCAGGGAGTTGTACAATACAAGCAAAGTTTTTTTGTCAAAGTGTTTTGAAATTTTTTTGATAGTACCATAACTTACGAAGATTTTTCGTAGAACAAAGTCCTTATGCAATTTCCAACTTAAATGTTCATGAAATATTATTCCCAAAAATTTCGTTTTTGGTTGCTGAGAAATAAATTTATTTCTGATTGAAATTGTCAGTTTTTTTGATGGAGGCTTTGTTTTGGGTGTGCGAAAGATCACATAATGTGTTTTGTCAGTGTTTAGAAATAGTCGATTTGCTAGAAGCCACTTATCTATGTTCACTAACTCCTTGTTTGCAGCTTCATATAAGGTTTCATAGCAATTACTTTTTAAAAATATGTTAGTGTCGTCTGCGTACATGATACATTTTCCTAAGGTCAAGCAATTATTTAAATCATTGACATAAATTGAGAATAGTAAAGGACCTAAAATTGAACCCTGAGGGACACCATATTTTATTGACTTAGTATTGGAGCAGATATTATTTATTTCAATTAATTGTTTTCTGTTACTAAGATAGCTACAAAACCAATCATGCGCTACACCACGAATTCCACAATGCCATAATTTGGATAACAAAATTTTATGATCAATGGTATCGAATGCTTTAGTTAGATTGATCAAGAATACGCCTAGTACATGTTCTTTGTTTTCAAAAGCTTCAGCAATATTTTCAATTAATAATGAAGTTGCGTGACTAGTTGAGTGATTTTTTCTGAAGCCAAATTGATATTTGTAAAAAAAGTTTTGTTTTTTTAGAATAATACTACACGATTGTATATTAACTTTTCCAATATTTTTGACATGGAGCAAAGTAAGCTGATTGGGCGATAATTGCATACATTAGTTACACTACCCTTTTTATGAATTGGTGCTACTTTTGCAGTTTTAAAGTCAGAGATAAATTCACCACAAGCTTATGAAAGATTAAACACATGTGTTAGAGCTATTAATATATTGTCTGATGTGCTTTTTAAAGTAGTTGGGGGAATTTCATAAATGCCAGTACTTTTTTTGGGCTGAAGGTTACTGATTAGTTTTTTTTATTTCAATTAAACTAGTTGGATAGAGATAAAGTGTGCTCAATGTGGGAGATTGCATAAATGTTTGAAAACTATGAGATGTTTGGGGTAAATCTGATACTAAATTATTTGCAACATTGACAAAGTAGTCATTAAAATAATTAGTAATCTGGAGAGAGTCATTCACCAAATTATTGTCTATGGCAGTGTTCGTCAAACTGTGGGTCGCGACCCCGAATGGGGTCGCCTGAATATTTTGTGGGGTCGCTTTATTACTGGAATTCTGCACTTGAAATTCCTGAGCTAAAGTTTGTAGAGGACATCCTGATTTTGGGATGGAAATAGGGAAATCAGAGATGAAATCGAAGTGAAGACCTTTTTTTTTTTTTTTAGAGAACAACCTAAAATATATTTCTTTGCAAACTGTCTGTACATAATTGGGGTCGCGATATCTTTCAGATTTAATTTTTTTCAAATCGGGGTCACTTCTTAAAAAGTTTGGGGACCACTGGTTTATGGATATGGAAGAACATACTGTTGATTTAACTTTACCTAATTGCTTGTTTATATTTTTCCAGGTCTCTTTTAAATTATTACTTAATTTCTTAAATGTTTGTCTAAAATAACTCTGCTTTTTTTCTTCTTTATCATGTATTTTTATTTTTATCCTCTTACTCCCTGCCTCACAGAAAATTGTCGGTGACTCACAAAAATAAGATGTTAAACTGAAAGGTATTTGGCCCAAAACGCCTCAAGGTCCAGCACTTTCAGTTTGTCCTTGGTTGCTGAGTTAAATTTTAACTCGAGAAACTTTTCTTGTATTTATCATAAATGTTGCCTATTTCGCACTCTAATATGTTTCTTGCTTCTCATCTATAGGAGAATTTTATTTGATTAAAAAATTTTTTTTAAATCAGATAAATCAGATAAAAGGGGTGCCTCCCCGGTTAAGAATCATTGAACTAAACCATTTATTGACTATGTTTATTCAAAAATTTTACAAGGCAATAAAAGGCTTTCAGTTTCATTTTGCAAGAAGAATTGTTTATGGTGAAGAAAGCAGTAAATCATAATTACCACATCAAATAACAAAATATATCAAAAAATGTCAGGTCTCGAGACCAATTTAAAAAGTACGAAACCGAGACCAGGTTATTACGAGACCAAGACCGAGACCGCCAGCAAAAAGCCGAGACCGAGACTCTGAAAATTGGTCTCGAGACCGGTCTTGAGACCTTTCTCACTGTCACAACACTTATTTCAAGAAGAAAAATGAACACAGGGTGACCTATAAAAGTGGCGGAAAAGTACCCAAGTAGATTATGTAATGTGCAGAAGGAGAAACCTGAAGGAAATGTGCGATTGTAAGGTAATAGTGAATGAGTGCGTCGCAAAGCAGCACCGTATGGTGGTATGCAAAATGGCTATTATGGTGAAAAAGAAAAAAGCAGAGAAAGTAAAGCCAAAGATACGATGGTGGAAACTGAAGGAGACAAGCTGTCAAGAAGTTTAGACAAGAGGTGACCAGGATTTTGGGAGTCAAGGATGGGTTACTTGCTGAGTGGGACAAAACAGCAGAAATGCTGAGAAAAACAGCTGAAATTGTACTGGGAGTGACGTTTGGGAAACGAAAAGGAGTCAGGGAGACATGGTGGTGGAATGAGGAAGTTCAGGAGAGCATAAAAGAAAAGAAAGAGGCAAAGAAAGCATGGGACAAAATAAGTGATGAAAATTCTAAAAAGATCTACAAAGAAAAGAAAAGTAAGGCAAAGAAGGCAGTTGCGATGGCAAAGGGACGTGCGTATGACAATTTGTATGCTAGATTGGAAAAAAAAGAAGGTGAAAAGGAGTTGTACAGATTGGCTAGGCAGAGAGACAGAGCAGGAAAAGATGTACAGCACGTGAGGGTTATAAAGGATGAAAACGTTAATGTTATGGTAAATTCGGAGGCTGTGTTAAAGAGATGGAAGAAACTGATGAGCGAGGAAAATAACAGAAATCCTCGGACAGAGGAAGCAGAAGTGGTTAACGAAGAGGTAAATGGCGTCAGTAGAGAAGAAGTAAAGAAGGCACTAAGAAGGATGAAAAAAGGTAAAGCGGTTGGGTCAGATGAATTGCCAGTAGAAGTTTGGAAGTGCATGAAAGAGATTTTTTTTTCAGTCGTTTTTTTATTTCCGCCACTTGTCGAACAAAATACTTACATCAACGTAATTACAGTACGGAAAAAGGGACATGCAACAAAACGAAACAACGTTGAAACATGCAAAAACTCAATAAACTACATTAGCTAAGGTAACGGCTTGCATGGTTGCATCACCTAGAAAAAAATATATATACGAGTATAGAAAATAAAAATGCCTAAAACAAAACAAAAAACAAAAAAAAAAGCATAAAAAAATGCATAAAAACAACAAAAATTAAGACAGCCTTGTTTATTATTATATTATTTGCTGGCATGTAACCCCAGCACAGGGAGGCTTTCAGGTACTACACCTTGCCCAAAGGTGACCTGGAGGAAGTTGTAATTGGGTATCCTCATTCATCCCGACTTATCAGTTGATAAGCTTACAACCGGATGCAGTTTACACTCATACCCAAGAGAAACATATTTATAGGCAAGACTTGTTTTTGTAACACATTTATTTTCGTTTAAAATTCTTTAAACGTATTATTTAAAGTTCTAATATGAGTTTATTTTAAGACTCTGCTGGCATTAAACTTTTTATCTGGTTAATTTTTAGGAAAAAAAAAAAGTTTGTCGCGTTTCAAGACTAGTTTAATACAATTTGGGATTAAACGATTGTTCCAAGTGCATGTAGAGTTGAATTCTTGAATTGATATCGACGATGACCTGAAATATAAAAAGAAAACAGCAGCAGGCAGGAAAAAAAACTTTTTCTGTGTTGCAGGTACGGCATTATGTTTTCGTAGATTCGTCGGGTATTGCGCCAGTTAGATAATAAATTTTTAGTTTATGTTTGAAAGAAACTAATGTAGAGCAGTTTTTAATTTCTTGAGGCAAAGTATTCCAAATTTTGGGTCCAATAAATTTAATTGATTGTTGGCAGACTGTTGTTCTAAAACACGAAGAAATAATTTGACTGTCACTTCTAGTTTTACTTTGACATGGTTTAAGCTGAAATAGTTGTTGAATTGGAATAGGAAGAGTGTGTTTTTGAAATTTATACATTAAAATTGCAATTTCACTTTCATATAACTGCTGAATATTTAAAAGCTCGTTTTTGGTCATAACATTTTTTGCACAGCCTCTCCGTTTTATTCCATACATGGCTCGAATAAATTTATTACAAATACGTTGAAGTTGATTGATTGTTGTGCGATTTCCATAGCACCAGCTGGTGATACAATATCTTAAATGACTTAATAATAATGAATTGTATAAAATTAGCATTGCTTTGGTGGTAAGACACGGTTTTACACGCATAATACTTCCTAGAGAAGAACGAATTTTTCGTTTTATCATATTCATGAGCTCTTTCCAGCTTAAATTTTCATTAATTATTACACTTAAAAAGCGAATTGATGAAACTTTTTCAATAGTATTATTTCTAAAATGTACTTCGAACGATGTATTGGAGACGGAATAGGGGAGAGTGGGGCCCGGCTGGACACTGGGTACAGTCGGACATTGTAATTTGAAAAAAAAGTTGGAAACTCTGAAACTTCAAACGGCAGACATAAATATATTTCACCACAGACCATTCACTCGTGTTAGTTTGAAAAAACTAATTATTATAAAATAAATGTGGTAGATGAATTTTGGTTTTTAGGGTAGGTAAGTAATTTTGGAAAGGGTATAGTTGAACCTATTTTTACCTTAGCTTTAATTTGAATTCTTCTCACTTTTGATACATTTTAGAACTTGGTTTATTTGCTATCTTATACCATGAAATACTTTGAAGTAACTTCTAAGTTTTTGGCTCCACCTTGAAAAATAAAAAAAATTCTGGTTTGGGCACAATCGGACATTTTTTTGGGGGAACAGCCAGACACTGTCCGACTGTGCCCGTTGATGATTATATAGATTTATTTTGCACAATAGCCTATTTCGTTTGATTTATCAACAACTAGTAATTAGGCTTGCGTATAACTGATTTATTAAAGTTTATAACTACAATTTTTAAGTTAAATATGATCCATAAATTGTAAAAATTTTTTCTTAGTTTTGATAATATTTATTATTTTATAATAATTTATGAAAATTATGGTAAGAAATAGACAAAGGAAGTCTACCATTGGTATGTTTACCGAAGAAAAAGCTATGGCTCAAACCAATATCATAATTGGGTTTAAAAAGACTGGCATATTCTCCTTAGATGAATACATTTTTGATGAATGCGATTTTTTACCCAGTCTGGTCACTGATCAACCTAATAATGCATCAACAAGCATTAGACATTTGGAAGAAAACGAAAGCTTCGACAATGTTGATTTTCAGCGGCAAGATTTAAGGTCGCTTAATGACGTTGAGATCCAAAATCTGGAAACATTCCAAAATAATTTTTTATCACCAGAACAGGTAATTGGTTATCCAAAAGCTCCTAGAAGAAAAAAGACACTAGAGAAGAAAAAAAGGTTGTAGCATGATTTTAACTGACACACTCCAAAAAGAGCTTTTAAAAAGTTGTAAAAAAGTTCAAAAAGCACCAAAACGGAAAGCTAAAAACTCTAGAAAACGTCTGTATAACAACGAAAGTTCAAACGTTGATTAGATACAGATTCTTCTGTCAGATCATTCATGTGACAACTTTTCAGACCCTTGCGATGTTGAAAAAAATCTCCTTGTCCTAGACTGCACTAATGAGCCTGCAATAGGTGACTATGTGCTAGTTGAATTTAAAACATTTCCCAGAAAATAGTATGTTGGTCAGATCACCAAAAACAAGGATTTTGAAGGCGATCGTGAAATTTCTTTTATGCGGAAGAAACGCAATGTTACAGAGTTGCTTCAGTAAAGGAAAAAGACATTAGGGCTGTATTGCCTGCACCCAAGGAATGTGGATGGACTAGTCATCAAGGATCTTCTTGAAATTCGATTATGACTTTTTTTCTTCAATGTACATTAATAGTTAATCAACGTTTTCTGCTCAGCACCTTTCATGCTTGTTATTCAATGTATGTTACTAATGTATAAATTATTTTCAAAGAAAATCCTGATCTATTTTAATACATAGACACGTTTTTGCATTTTCATTTTCGGCGCACTTTTTTGTTATCTGCTGCTGCAGTAAACTTTTTGGTTGTTTTTTTTCATTGTTTGAAAAATGCAAGCACAAACCACGCTGTAATATTTTGTTATTTTGCTTATTTTAATTCTTCTTTTTCCTTGTCCGATAGTGCCCTAAGCTTAATCTGATTGTGCCCCATACATTGGGCACACACACTGTGCCCCATACATTGGGCACACACACTCATCAATTCATCAATATTTTTAAGTTCAAGATTAGTTTTTGAATAGACTGATTGTATATTTTTACCAGTAATAAAGATGTTAGTATCATCAGCAAACGATACAGTTGTGCTGAAATCCAAGCAGTTTTTAAAATCGTTAACATAAAGAATAAATAAAAGAGAACCCAAAATTGAGCCTTGAGGTACCGAGCTGGTGATTGGCTTTATAGTTGAAGAAAGACAATTATATTGAATTGCACCTGTTGCGTGCGTCTTGATAGATAGCTTTTAAACCAATCGAATGCAGTTCCTCGAATTCCATAATAATTCAGTTTATAGAGTAGGATCTTATGGTCTATAGTGTCAAAGGCTTTGGAAAGATCCAAGAAAACACCAATTGTTAACAGTTTTTTTTCAAAAGCATCAGTTATGTTGCTAATAACTAGTGTGGTAGCATGACTTGTGGCATGTCCTGGGCGAAATCCAAATTGTTCAGCATTAAGAATGTTGTAGCATTTCAAGAAGTTGTTCAATCTTTTATACATAATTTTTTCCAGAAGTTTTGAAAACGATGAAAGTAAGCTAATAGGCCGATAGTTAGATAGATTTTTTGAACCGCCTTTTTTAAAAATAGGAACTATTTTTGTTTTTTTGAAAGCATCTGGAAATTTGCCTTGGAGGAGTGATAAATTGAAGATGAGCATGCAATGCATCATCTGAAAGATACCTCAAGACAATAGATGGTATTTGATCAAATCCAGAACTTAACTTTGGTTTAATTTCTGCTATTAGTTTTTTTAATTCAAGGAAACTTGTTGGAAAAAGATATATTGAAGATAGATGAGAAGATTTTAAATAATTAGAAAAGTGAGAATTAGAATTAAGTAAACTTTTAGCTAATTTAATGCTGCATTTGAAAAATGTTCATTGAATACATTAGCAATTTCAACATTATCAGTAAATGTTTTATTTTTATGTAAAAGAGAAATAGTCTGTAGTTTGAAAAGATTTCTTCCCATTAAATTGTTTAAAACTTGCCAAGTTTTTTTGATATTATTTTATGTATTGTGTATTGAAGATGGGGATAAAGTTTTTGACCAGACTGTTCAACAGACTATTAATGAGTGAACGGATGCCATAATAATGGAGAAGGAGTGTGCTTATCCCAATCTATAAAAACAAAAAGGACGCACAGTGCTGAGGAAACTACAGAGGAATAAAGCTAATAAGCCACACAATGTAGGTATGGGAAAAAATTATTGAAATCAGGCTAAAGAATAGAGTTGAAATCAGTAAACAGTAATATGGATTTATGCCAGGAAAGGGAACCACCGATGCCATGTTTGCCTTAAGAATGTTAATGGAAAAGTACAGGGAAGGTCAAAGAGAGCTACATTGTGTATTCTTAGACCTAGAGAAAGCTTAGGACAGGGTTCCGCGGGAAGAGCTGTGGTATTGTATGAGAAAATCAGGAATGGCAGAAAAGTATGTGCGACTAGTACAGGATATGTACGAGGAAAGCGAAACAATGGTGAAGTGTGCAGTAGGAACTACAGAAAGTTTCAAGGTTAAGGTTGGACTGCACCAGGGATCAAGCGTTAGGTCCATTCCTGTTTGCAGTGATAATGGACAGGCTAACAGATGAAGTAAGGAGAGAACTACCATGGACGATGCTGTTTGCTGATGATATTGTGATTTGCGAAGAGACCAGAGAAGAAGTGGAGCGGAGACTAGAATCTTGGAGGTATGCATTGGAAAGAAGAGCGATGAAAGTAAATAGGTCAAGACCAAATATCTGTGCATAAATGAAGGAAATGACGACGAAACAATGAAGATGGAGGGTGCAAAAGTGCCAAAAGTAAAGGAATTTAAGTATTGGGGATCAACGGTGCAAGAAAGTACTAGTTGTGAGAAGGAGGTAAAGAAGAGAGTGCAGGCAGAATCGAACGGATGGAGAAGAGTATCGGGAGTAATCTGCGACAAGAGGTTACCAGCTAAAATAAAAGGAAAAGTGTGCAGCTCAGTGGAAAGACCAGCAATGTTGTATGGACTTGAGACGGTGGCGATCACAAAGAAACAAGTGGAAGAGATGGAAGTCGCAAAGATGAAAATGTTGAGGTTTGCTATGGGAGTGACAAGAAAAGACAAGATTAGAAACGAGTACATCAGGGGTACAGCTACGGTAGAACGGTTAGGAATGAAGATGAGGGAGGGCAGGGTGAAGTGGTATGGACATGTCATGAGGAGAGACCAAGAGTACGTAGGAAGAAAGATGATAGAAATGGAGTTACCGGGAAAGAGGAAAAGAGGGAGACCAAAGAGAAGATTTTTGAATGTTGTGAAAGAAGATTATGGAAAGTTGGTGCGAAGGAGACGGGCGTTGAAGACAGGACGGTTTGGAGAATGATGATACGCTGTGGCCACCCCTGATTGAAAGGAAAGGCCGAAAGGAGAAGAAGATATAATTATTTTTTTGTATTTTGGAAAGTTCGTTGGTCATGCATTGCATGACTTGCATACCCTGACTGCACGCCACTGGGCTGAAGAAAAACTAAAGCCACCTCAATTTTTGATACAGAATATTTTTATATTTTTTATAAATATATTTACGGCCATCTTTTTTTAGACCAAAGGTGCAATAAGAAGCGCAACGCACATACCTACTTAGACAAAAGCAATTACTTGACTGTCTACTTTTGGAGATTGCACTATAAACATTCAACTAATTGCTGTTATTACTATCCTTTAATTTTCTTGATTAATTTTTTACTTTTTACAAGAAGGCATGACTGAAATTGGTGCTGCTTGCTGAGATGGCTCAGCCCGGGGTAGTTCAAGCTCATTGTTGTATGAAAAATTTACGAGCCGTATTAATTGGAAAGTATCACAAAGTGCGAAAGACGATCGACCTTTTTTTGTCTTCATGAACCTTGAGTTGCCAGTCTTGGCAAAAATCTGTGAGGGAAAATAATTGAAAACATATCTCAAATTGAGACAAAAAAGATCTTCTAATCTTGAAGAAACAAAAATGTGCTTTATCTCTCCAAGGGGCAATGACTGTTTTAATCTTTACGGTGAAAAAATGTGTTATCGATCATGTTGCCCACATGTTGCCCAGGCCTGCAGGCAACGCAAGGTGGGTAAAGACAAAAAAAAAACATAGACCTCGTTTAAGTTTTTTGGAAAAAAAAGAAAATTGGGTCATCATAATGCCAGAAATTTTGACTGGTAATTGGATTTCAAGGGGTGTAGTTCGCTATCCCTGATGTGTAATAATTAAACTTATTTTGCGGGAAATTTGGGATTATTACAAATTGGAAATATGATTATACCACATCTTAATTGCTTCTTCGTTTACTCTACGGATTTAAAAAAAACGTTGTGCTTTTAAAATACAGCCTGGGACAAAAGTTTAAGACCACCTTTGGAAAAAGGCACATTTTAGAAAAAAGCTTCTTAATCACCTAATACTAAATATTCTTGTGTCAAAATGCATATTTAGTTTTTGGATATAAACCTTATCACACATTAATTTTTAATTTTTACTTTCGTTCAATTTTTTAAATGTTTAGCTTAAAAATACAAAATTTTGAACCACGAAAATTGGCAAAAAATCTAGCAGTTAACGTCGAAAAACGTATTCAATTTACCGGTCGTTGCACAATGAAGGTCTCAGAACGTGAAATATCAAGGCAGATGAAAGTTAGAAAAACTGCTGTACCTAACACTATCAAAAAAATTTCAAAAAATAAGTACTTTCAAGGACAGCAAAAAAACAGGCCGTCTGAGCATTTTTAGTAGTGGAAATAAACGTTTTATTAGGAAGAGAGTGAGTCAATTCCCTTAGAGTTCTGCTAAAAAAATACAAGCTAAAAAAACAATTTTACTAATTTTGAAGCTTCCTTGTGCCATTTTAGCTTGTATTTTTTTAGCAGAACTCTAAGGGAATTGACTCACTCTCTTCCTAATAAAACGTTTATTTCCACTACTAAAAATGCTCAGACGGCCTGTTTTTTTGCTGTCCTTGAAAGTACTTATTTTTTGAAATTTTTTTGATAGTGTTAGGTACAGCAGTTTTTCTAACTTTCATCTGCCTTGATATTTCACGTTCTGAGACCTTCATTGTGCAACGACCGGTAAATTGAATACGTTTTTCGACGTTAACTGCTAGATTTTTTGCCAATTTTCGTGGTTCAAAATTTTGTATTTTTAAGCTAAACATTTAAAAAATTGAACGAAAGTAAAAATTAAAAATTAATGTGTGATAAGGTTTATATCCAAAAACTAAATATGCATTTTGACACAAGAATATTTAGTATTAGGTGATTAAGAAGCTTTTTTCTAAAATGTGCCTTTTTCCAAAGGTGGTCTTAAACTTTTGTCCCAGGCTGTAAAGTCAAGCGCTTTGCCCACCTGCTTTAAATAAACGAACATATTGTTGTGTGTTTCTTATTTTTAGAGAGTAATATAATTGTAATGCATTTTTAATTGAAAAGAATATCAAGGAAAAAAACTATGCCTTTTCCAATTGAACTATGACAAAAGCGGGAGTTTTACTGAGATATTCTTGATCGCATTTGCAGTAAAATGGGACTTTTTAGGTCTTTTGCTATACTGCAGAGAAAATACAATGTGATGACCAATTGTTTTTGCTTGACTTAATGATTTAAAATTAAAGTGATAAACAAAGGTTTTTCTGTAATGCATTCTTTGACTAATTAAATATTCATATGATTTATAAAAAAATATTTACTCAGCAAACAAGTTTTAGTGAAATATTTACCACTTTTACTTAAATTTGAAAAATTTGGATATGCCAGCAAATTTTTTTTAATTTTCAAAAGGCATTTGGACAGCCGATTCATAAGCAATTTGAAGAATACAAATAGCTATCGAACACTATTTGTTACATAGAAATACCTGTGTATTTTTATAAAGCCGAAGCTCTCGAATTACGCAAGACAATTAAATCATTGTCAATTCAACTTAGTGTCATAAGGATAGAATAGTTGAACAATAGTGTTGTCTTACAGACTTGACAACTTTATAATATTTTTTGTGATGAAAGTCAACGATAGAGTATGTCAGCTTAAGTTCAGAGGCGGGAGAAGTTTGTTGACAAAATAAATTTACAGAATATAGACTATTTAATTTCTAAACAATTTTAACGAGTGTTCGGCAATGGTAAGTGAACTGCTTGTTAATTTTAGTCGCACATGTTGTTGATGTAGTGGAGCATTTATTATAAAATAACTTATCAAAATAGTTTTCTTATGATGAAAAGTGCTTAAACAACCTGGTTTAAGACATTGATTAACACCTTGTGTCAACTAATTATTTCTTGACTCGCAAGAGAATGTCGGAACGTTAAATTTAGGGCAAATAAAAATATAAAAAAAATAAGCGATTTTATTTTTCCTACGTAATTTCGCACAAGTCAAATATTGCTATCTGGTTGAATATTTATTTGGGTTTGTTATTTTATACAAAAACAACTTGTTAAAATCACAAAGCAGAAGACAGTGTTTTTTCTGAGCATATAGGGAAATGACAAAAGACGATGTTGAGTGAAGTCCATGTCGATCGTCGTTGTCATTGAAACGGCGCTCGAACTTGCCTACTCGACAACGCTGCGGACAAAAGAAGATATATTCTATTCAAAATTATCAAAAATTTTTAGCTTGGTGGACTTGCAACGTCAATAATAAACTTCTTTTAAATAAAGCCCACAATAATAAGCAAAAGTCATATTTATAACGGATCTCATCGGCCTCATAGTTCCATTGATAATTGCGGCTGAGCCACCAGTTTCAAAATTAAAGATGCAGAGTAGGTGACAAGAAAATTGTTAAAAAACTACTACGGTATTAATTGATTTATCCTCCACTCGGGTTAGTGTAGTTAATTATTATTTTGCTTACAAATTAGGAGATCTGGGTTTGATGGGCCGGCCAAACTCAAGCGGTATCACCAAGACTAACGAATCCTCAGATTTATTAAATTCTGTCTTGCTCCAGGCGCAGTGCTGCTGAGATGGGCAACGTGAACACGTGACACGTTTGGCGCATGAAAATATCGAATTTTGCTTTAAATTTTTTTAGTTTTTCTTTTATGTCAGAATTTTATTAGGAATTAGAATCATATGAAAATTTAATCACAAAGCAGGACGAGCCGGTGCCCTCTGCCGTAATGTAATTTTCTACTTGACGCGGGACGTCAAAAACAATAACCACCTCATCTTTTCCGTCATTTGATTGCAAAAGCCTTTTCATAAAGTATTTTACGACTGTCTTTTATTATAATAATAATAGTTTATCAGGAAGACGATACAAATCAGGGAAAGGTGAATACAAAAAAGTTTACTATGCGGACTTTTTGTAAATTTTGAAAAGTGTGAAAAATTTTAAATAGTGAAATAATAAAGAGGAATTAAAAGATTAAATACTTAATGCGAAGGTCGGAAACTTTTTTATTATTATAGACCACATTTATATTAAGCAATAATAAAGGAGTCCGCATTATTTGCAAAAAAATGTTAATTTAAAAATTGCAAGTAATATTCATTCATAATCTATAAGGTTTACTCTAATAATATTATACCAGAACTAAAATGCAATTTTTTTCATAAAATTGAAAAAATTTACCACACTTTTATGCCATTATTATTCCTTCTTCAGTAAGCTACCATAATTTTTGACACTATGTGTTAATATCAATTTAATATTGTAATTGCGAACCACCTTCCAATTTAATAACTTAACAACCAGGGGCTCATAAAAAATTTAGTTTTAGACTAACTGGCTATTTTTGTCAAAAAAACTAAACAACAAGAACTAGAACAAGTCCAGGCACAATGAGATTTTTAATCCCGTTTCCAGTACAGATTCTATTGATTGCAAGTCAAATGTACTTTCAATCTACCACTTAAAAGTTTCAATGAATTGCTTCGTTTTACGTCCCTTTGCGTGAAATTTTTGAGCTGCATTTAAAACAGCTTAAGAAGTTTTCAATTCAATTTTTTTTTAAATTGGCTTTAAAATCTCGACTGAATTTGAATTTATGTAAATAAATTGAGAAAAGTTAAAATATATTAAAAAAATTTTTTTAAAGCCTAGCTGATAATTAATAATTGCTGAGCAGATATTTGTGGGTGCTGCAGCTTCTATGGACGAGCAGCCACTGGTCACAAACACGTTGCAACAAGACTGACAAATTATTCATTTGCATTTTTTTAAAGCAACTAATTGTAGAACGCCACCTTGCTAACGTAGATGGCGTTCTACAATTAGCTATTACGACCCGTAGCCATTGAAATATACATTGATACCGTTCTTTAATACAAGAGCTAGCTTTTATGGAGTCCGCACGTGTCCACCCATGGCTAGTTTTTATAAAAAACAACGAAACTTTTTTAATCTAAAAATTTTTCACTTGTTTTTTAAAACTTTTCTAGGGTTTTCTTTGTACAATCTTAGCTTAACCGTTGGCATCTCATCTATTCTATTTATGGGAAATATTCATGGGCAGCATTTTTTTAGGATCACCAAGATGCCGAGAAAATTACCTGTTCATCAAATGACCTCATTCGCTCGGTTGCTCGAAACTTGAAGTTTTATGCCGAAGTTAAACGTCGTGAAGATGGATTCGATTTATCACCGTCCGGTATTCCACGAATGGCTTTTCCTAACCTTCTTCCTCGACCAATGCTTCAAACCGCTCTTCAAGATATTTCCCTCAAGCACCATTTCTCGCACGCACAAGTGCGTTGTGCTCTGGCGAAGATACAGTCGAGTAAGTTTCCTTCATTGAGTGCCACATCGTCGCCACGAGAAAAACAGATTTGGAAAATATTCAAAAAGTAAGTCAAAATATTATTTAATATTCAAATAAGATTGCGTACGTATTATGTTTATCAGCAACATAATGCTTCAGCATTAAATCTTTTAGCAATTACATTTAAAGTACATTTTTTAAAAGAAAGGCCAATTCAACAAATAAAAGTCGTCGGCAGCGTGGATAAGAGCGCCGTCATTTTGATCTATATGGTCTCGGTTCAAAACCAATCATTATGCTGTGTCCTTGGAAAAGACACTTTACGGCACTTTCCCAGATTGGCAGTCTTTGCAAGCAGCTCTAAATTTTAGTCGTATCTTTATAAAACTAAAAACAAATTAAAAATTTCAACCGGACAGCAATATCTTGGCATTTCCCGAAGCAAGTTGGGGTAATTGCTTACCCTATATACCGCTCCGTCGCTTTCCTGCAAGTCAAGAAAATAAATATTGAAATAAAATGAAATAAAACGTGTTGTCCAGTGTGTTGGGACAACACGTTTTTAAAATGATTGCTCAAACTTTTAATATTTGTCTCTTTTTTCAAAATAAAAGATTGCTTTAAAAATTGCTCAAACATTAAAGATAAAAATACAAAACATCTTTATTGTTATAATTTTGGCAAGGAATAAATTTTCTTCAACCATATTGTGGCGATACTCAGCAGCACAATTAAATTCATAAAACTTTTATTTTTCAAACGTTTTCGGCTTCTTAAGCCCTTTTCAAGAAAAACTTAAACTTAAATGAAATTAAGCTTATTAGCGTAATCCTGGTTTAAATCGACAACTTTATGCAAATGGTTCTTCATTTTTATTAAATGTTTTTTGATTTTTATTTTAAATTCTTTATTTCTTTTCTTATAAATTTTAAATTTACTTTCATTTTTAAATAATTTAATGAAACTAAAAAAATTGGCTTTATAATTCTATTTGCTTTAACTTATTCGTCACAATGTAAATCATTCATGCATAAATAATTAATTTTCTTTGTGTTGACGCATTATTGTTAATTTCATTTAAGTTTAAGTTTTTCTTGAAAAGGGCTTAAGAAGCCGAAAACGTTTGAAAAATAAAAGTTTTATGAATTTAATTGTGCTGCTGAGTATCGCCACAATCTTTATTGTTATTTTAGGATTTTATAACTTTTGTTTATATTTATAAGTACATATTGCAAAGGAAAAAAGAATCACATGAAAAAAGTTTAGTTTAAGGAGGAACGAGTGAACAGCAGGGATACAATAGCTATCCTTAAATTTTTATTGATCATATGACACGTAACTACGACAGTGACGATTTAAAATGGATATTAATCGTCAAGCAATAGCTTTAGACGGTTCGAAGATACCAAAGTTAAAATTCTTATTTGGTTTTTAAAAATATAACTTGAATTGAGAAATGCTTTTTAAAACTATCAAAGAGGAAAGGAAGGTGAACAAAGATTATGTCAATAAAGACTGCCTTTCTAAAGAGAGTTTAGAGCTATTTTGATACACGAGCGACTATATTGCTTTAAAGAAAAACGTGTACCAACTCTTGCTTCCCCGTTTTGCCCACTTATTCTATTCGCTGCTAAAGTAATTTAAGAAACACAATTTTTTATGGAGCAGGGGATTTAAGCTTATCACGCGTTTTAAACCGTTTTAACTTGCAACTTCATGCTGGTAAAAGTTATCCCGTTTATCTTAATAAAAGTTTTGAAGTAGGCCCAACTTTCTGAGACTTTAACAAAAAATAAGTTGATGAAAAATTTAGAAATAATTTTATTGAAATGCAGTATTAATTACTTAAACTTTTTATAAGATTTGTGGTTCCTACCAAGTGCAAGACTGCACTGGTAGGAACGACATTGTGCATCACGCACGCCGTATGACCAGATGCTGTAATATATCGAGTTTGGGACAGATGACACTAGAGAGTACCACCTGTGGCAATGGACACAGGTGTGCCACAGGTGACTCTCTAGTGACCTGTGCCACAGGTGGTACTCTCTAGTGTCATCTGTCCCAAACTCGTTAAACTTTTTAAAAAGTTTTGAAAAATCTTAACGAAAACAAAATACCAAAAACGTTTAAAAAATTGGATTTTGAAATCTGCTTTTTAATTTGAATTTTGAAATAATTTAATTTGGATTTTGAAATAATTTTATTGAAGTGCAATATTAATTACTTAAGCTTTTTAAAAAGTTTTGAAAAATCTTAACGAAAACAAAATACCAAAAATGTTTAAAAAATTGGATTTTGAAATCTGCTTTTTAATTTGAATTTTGAAATAATTTTATTGAAGTGCAATATTAATTACTTAAACTTTTTAAAAAATTTTGAAAAATCTTAACGAAAACAAAATACCAAAAACGTTTAAAAAATTGGATTTTGAAATCTGCTTTTTAATTTGAATTTTGAAATAATTTAATTTGGATTTTGAAATAATTTTATTGAAGTGCAATATTAATTACTTAAACTTTTTAAAAAGTTTTGAAAAATCTTAACGAAAACAAAATACCAAAAACGTTTAAAAAATTGGATTTTGAAATCTGCTTTTTAATTTGAATTTTGAAATAATTTTATTGAAGTGCAATATTAATTACTTAAACTTTTTAAAAAATTTTGAAAAATCTTAACGAAAACAAAATACCAAAAACGTTTAAAAAATTGGATTTGGAAATCTGCTTTTTGAATGGCAAAAAAATTTTTGCAGGACTTTTAATGGATCAAATTTTGAACATTCAATGATGCCAGCAAATAGTGATTATTGCCAACCTCTTCTAAAAAAACCAGGAAGTAGAAAAAAAGTTCTTGTTCTTCGAGATGGATTGAAGCAACTACGAAGAGCTCCGCCACCGCTCTTGAAAAAAACTGAAGAAGAGGTAAATCTAAACCAGACAAATTGTAATGCATATCATCATGCTTATGCGGTCGGTAAGCAATTCATGTGTTAAACGTTTTTCAAAAAATCCATTTATGCAATTATCTTTTTATATTAGAATGACGTTCTCAATTCGAAAAAGAACACAACCTTATCTTCGCTTCAAACAAATTTCATTTGTCTTTTTGAGTAGCAGTACAACGTTGGGAGCATTAAACTCCGGGCAACCTCAAGCGATTAGACCTATTTGTATATTTAAAGTCTAAAAGACCTACAGCATCTTCCGAATAATTTGCCTACGGGTACAATTTGGCATTGCAGCTTGTAAAACCTGACGTTTACACTTTCCTTACAAAAATAACTTTTGAACTCTAAGAAAACGGTTTTTAGAAAATAGTATATGTTCCAGTAAAGACTTAAAAAATGGTCTTTATCACACTACTCTGCAAAAAAAGGAGCTTTTTGGCCTTCAAATTAAAGTAAAATTTTTTTGTCTTTACTTCAATTTGATGGCCTTTATGCAATGGCGGATTGTCCAGGGAAGCTGGAGAGCTGCAGCGTTTCCAAATATCTGTACAGCAGTTTTATATATTATCAGCCACACTTGAAAAATTGATAATTTTGATAATTTTTAATTTTTTTTAATTTTTTATCTTTAAATTTAAATTTTGTAAGTTTTTTTTAAGAAGACTCTTTAAATTTTGTATTGGCAACTTCTTGAGCTCTCTTAAATTTAGGTCAAAATTTTCACACAAAGTGACACAAAATGACACATTCCCTTGGCTCTTTATATAAAAGATTCAATGTACGTTTGAGCTACAAAAAACGCAACTTAAGCAATGTAATCATTGGCGTAAAGACCCGTTTGCACTACAAGCGTGAAAAAGATTATTCTTTGTTTGCTTTATTGATTTTTTTTGCTTTGCTTAGCGCTCGTTTCAATTTTAAGCGCGGAAAGGTCAATAAAAGAAACAAAGAATGCTCTTTTCTACGCTCGTAGTGAAAACGCGCCTTAACATGTAAAACGCTTCGCTTTGTTTGGCATAAAGCTTTTTAGTTAAAATGCTTAGTTAGTAATAAACTTTTAAGATCTTTCATACTTGTGTTTTACAGATGAGTCGATTAACGGTACAAAACTTTAAGATAGCTTTAAAAAGCGTGTTCATTCCTCGAAGACTTTTTATCTGACACTTATCGGGAGGAATTATCACAATGAACTGAGAGCAATCTGATCGTGGTTATATAGGCAAAGAGAATGAGTCTAATTGGTTGAAAAAGGCAGCCAATCAGGAAATAGAAAATAAAAGGAAAGAAAACGAGAGTGCGTCTGATTGGTCAAGAGAGACAACTAATCAGAAGTGAAAAGGGCGTTAATGAATGAGTTTTAAACTGCAAAGAAATTCTTTGTGTCGACAGAGATTGGGTTGAAAAGATTTGATAAACGTAGCTTCAAGAGCGGAGAGGTGGAAAGAAGTACGTCCTCGGGCAAGGATAGAGAATTTGGTGTCATCGTATTGGCTGGCACAGGGAGGGTTTTTCAAGAGATGCTGTCCAATAGTAGAGTCATGGGCGGTGGCTTGAGAAGTGCTGTTTTTCTTGCACGCACGGGAAAGATTAGAGCAATCTTGAGAAGAATGATGGTTTCTGATCGACCTGGAAACATGTTGCTTAATACATTAAGCAACATGTTCCCAGGTCGATGTTTGCTTAAAGTCGATGTCATGTTTGATTGCTTTCATATAATATCGATGTCATGCTTACGAGGACATTTGCTTTTAAAATCTCGACCAAAATCTAATCCAACAAAGTTTGAAAATATTGATTTAAGCAAGGAAAAACCTAACTTTTTCCAAAAAGAGCCACCGGATATAACAGTAATTTAGCGAGAGGAACAAAACTTAGAAAAAATGCATTTTTTTTTTAAAAAGACACTCCCAATAAACGTAATTAGCAAATTGGAAAAAAATCTTATAAAATTAGTGAAGACCAAAATAAAGGTCTTTACTTGAGTTTGAACTGATGGTTCAAATTTTGCCTCTCCAGCCAAAAAACTGAAGGTTTAAGCTCAAGTGAAAAAGGTGTAAATCTTTGTAGTGCAAAATGAAGGCAAAAAAAGAAAAGGTCTTTATTTTCCAAAGTAAGGTTTCATTCTTTTGAGTAAATCAAAAATATTTGTCGGTTAAGTTAATGAAACACCGCGGCCAAAAAGTGTAGACCTTTATTTATTAATTTTTTGGTTTTCACAAGGTTTTTCAATAAAAATTTTCTCCATTATATCTACGCTTAAAATTTTCGTTCGTTAAAAAGCGTCTTTCAACTAAAAAAGTGCTTTTTTAAAATTTTGTCCTGCAAGCCAAAAAAATTTCTGGCGCCTTTGGTTCTAGCACCTCTTTGTTTTTAACATGTCAGCCGCCACTGCCGTTATGAATTCCAAAGCCTGATGAAAAAGAGCAGAAAAGATCTAATGAAAAGTAGAATTGAGCCAGGTTTTCACAAAAGGTGTTTTCAGAATTTGAACCCCATGATAAAAAGGAATCGCACGCAGCTTTCGAGTTCTTGAAAAATTATGCGATTTTTATAAACATACTCTCAGCATCGCTTTCAAATAATTGACATCAGCTTTTATTTTGCAACAGAGATTAGTTAATGCTTCTCAGCGAATTCTTCGCGATGTGGAATCGTTTAAATATATAGGATCCGATAAAGGCATGGAGCTGGGAAATACTAAACTACAGTGCTCGCGTCGCGCCCAATCCATGCAGCACAGTTTCATGGCGACCATACATGAGTAAGTTACTTTTTATGGAGAATTACTGCATGAGTGTTTAAACTTCTTTTTCGTATTTTCAACATGGACTTGTTTTAAGTCTAGCGCACTAACTTTCTAATCTAAGGATAATTGTCAACATTAAGATGTGGGAAAGCTACATCTAAAACAGGTCCAAAGCCTCTTGGGAGGGTATTTCAACTGTTTCCTAGTGTGATGTGCTGCTTGTTAATTTCTGCCAATCAAACTAAATTGTTGAAAAATGTCTTTCTATGGATTCGATCATTCCAGAACAAGACTTAAAACAAAATCGAATCTATTGATAAACCTGAATAAATTTTCTTAATGGGTTAGTGTTGTTCTAGCCACCACTTTTAAATTTAATGCAATGTAGGGTTATTTTTTATAAGTAAACACATTCGGGACATCACATGAACCATCTTTCACGGAATTCAACTGACAACATTTATTAAATTGTTACATTTAGATCTATTTGATTGTGGTACAACCACAAAAAATTAAATGACAATCAAAAACAATATTTAGTGCTAGATTTTATCTTGATCGACAAGTAAAGACCTTTTTTTGGTTTTCAATTGACGTTTAAGATAAAGACTTTGTTTAACAAAAGCAAAGACCAAAAAAATTATTTTTTTGTCTCTAAAATTTGAAAACCGTTTGCTTGTGAATGAATTTGCATCCAAGAAAAAAATACAAATAACAAAAAAGTAGGCCTATAAATTTTAACTGAACTTCTCTATTGATCTAAATTTAAAGAGCTAATTATGTTAAGCCCACTTTTCACTACTATTAAATTCGGAAATGTTTTTTTTCGGTATGTAGATTTTAGCAGCAAAATTCGAGACATTTACAAAAAATTTCGATGTATAGGCAACCCTAATGTAAACAAAAGCCAAGGCCTACTTTGATCAATAATGCTACTCACATGTTGCCATTGATCACTATTAATTTTTTATTCATTCATTCATTTTATCTTAATTATTTATCCTCCTGACTTGCAGAAAAGCGACGGAAGCGCTATGAATAAACCAAGCAATTACCCCAACCTGCTTCTAGAGATACCAAGATTTTCTGTCCGATTGAAGTTTTTCATTTCGTTTTTTAGTTTTATAGAGATATGACTAAAATTTAGAACTGCTTTCCAAGACTTCCAAACAGGGGAAAGTGCCATATAGTGTTTTTTCCAAGGACACAACAGAATGGCGCAAGTAGTTTTGGAAGCAAAATAATGTCGATCACAACCAAGGCGCTCGTAACCAATTGACCAAGCTGCTGATACAATAATAGTGCCGTATTCGACAACCTTAAATTGTATCTCTCGCGTATCTCTGATTTAACTTGTGAATTTCTGCTTTCAAACAACCATAAATGTGGACAGTGTGAAAACAGTTTTTTTTTAGATCTTATATTCCTTCTCCTCCGTCAGTAGACAAAGCCGTACGACCCCGTCTACCCAAGTTTATATATGACTGTCACGGAAGACGACAAAAAGTGTTACTGGTAGAAAATTAAGCTAAATAAAAAAATTTTGTTCAAAATTGTTTTCTGTTTATTTGTAGAATCTGCAATGCGATAGATTAAGGGTTCCGAACTTTTTTTACTCACGAACATTTCGCTGAACCGTAAAGAGTAAAATGTCTTTTTAGGCAATTTTATAAGTAGATTCAGATAAAAGTACTTCTTCCATCAAAAAAGAGCTTTTTTAATTTTGATTTTGGTCATCAATTAAATTTTACTAACAATTTACCTCAACAATCTATATGGTAGTTTATGAATTTCGTTCCGAATTTATTCATTTTTTTTCGTACACTCTATTCTAGCATGATAACCCCCGTGCTAGTTCATACATCTCCTGCCTTGTGCTTTGTAATTTATTTGCGCTAAAAAAATACAATCTTTTTCAACATTAATTGGTTTTATATTTCGTAGAATAGTAATGAAATTATTGTACTCAGTTTAATTTACAGTTTTTATCTTAAACGCTATATAGTATGGGTGAGGGCTAAAAGATAATTGTCAACCGTCGTTCATTGATTGTTCTAAAAAAAGCGTTATTTTAAAATAACGTTTTTTTACTTAACTTAATTAGAAAAAAATTAATGTTTTCGTTGAAAAACGCTTCAGAGAAATTTAAATTTGTAGACCTTTTGGATTTTGTGTGATGGAAGTTTATTACACAATTTTTTTAATTTCATAAATCAGGAAGTTATTCCGAAAAAAAGCGCGGCATGACCACAAACATCTCAAAAAGAAATTCCTTGACATAATATCATGTACAGTAAAAAAGGTAAGTAGTAAAGGGCATCATACACATTAAGACAGATATAACCTACCGCAATAGTTTCAAAGTATCAAGACTTTTTTCCAATATGAAATTACGCAATTCTTAAAGAGCTGCATCACCAAAAACATGTCTCTCCACGATGTGCCAATGCGCGGTTGAAGGTAAAAAATAGTTACTAAATTTTGACCAGAATAAAAAAACTTTTTTTTTGTAGTTAAAAACAGAGACAAAAGTACCCTTGGGTTGGTTGGTTAAAAACATTTATTTTAAATAACAAATAGTTTTACTCTCTAATTAATCACGGAATACGGGATAGTCTTTTGTTTGGGGCTTTTTCTTGAAACATTTTTGTTATTTAAGTTGATTTTAATCCCTGTCTCGCAGGAAAGCGTCGGAAATGCTATACTGTACTTTGTTAAACCGTCAAGCGATCATCCAGACATTACAAAACGACTCATATGGTAACCATCTTGATAAATTTGCTTCATAAACAAAAGTGAAAACCTTTTTTTTGTCTTCACACAGTAAAATTTCTTTTGCAAACCTTGAATTTAAGCCAGAAAACTAGTTGTAGACCAAAAAACTTGTTCAATTTTTTATGAAGCAAATTTAGTATGCATTTATCACAAGAGTATATTTTTCTTCGTAAATTTCTACAAGTCGGGAACCTGGACATAAACTATCTAAAAACTATAAAAACCAATTAAAAAACTTCGTTTTTTCTATTTTCAATTTATATCATGTAAGAAAATGTATTAAATTTTTGGCATTTATTCTTAGCGTATTTTGCAAAAAACTCAAACAACAGCCATGTTTTAATTGGGTTCTGCGAACTTACACGTAAGCCTATAAACTAAACCCAGAAACCAACAAAAAGTTCACGCTCTATATTACGCTCGACGACATTAAGGCTCGTTTCCATTTCGAGCATGAAATGGAGCATTTTTCATTTCTTTTATTAATCTTTCCGCGGTTAAAATCTAAGCAAGCGCTAAGTGAAGCAAAAAAATCAGTAAAATAAAAAAGAATACTCCATTCTACCCTAGTAGTGGAAGCCAGCTTTTACTTGTACCAAAGTGATAGGTTTTGAAATAGTTGAGATTTTTAACTCAAAAAAAAATCTTTTCAAGACAAAATTAAATTTAAAAAGCTTTCGAAACACCAAAAAATACAGAAACAAAAAGTTTTAAAAAATGCAGTAAGATTTTTTTAAAGGCCCGTTTCCACTACGAGCGTGGAAAAAAGCATTCTTTGTTTGTTTTATTGCTTTTTTTTGCGCTCGCTTCAATTTTAACCGCTCGCTTCAATCGAAGATCAATAAAAGAGACAAAGAATGCTCTTTTCCACGCTCGTAGTGGAAACGGGCCTTAAAGTACAATTTTTTAAAAGTCATTCAGCAACAGTTTTTACCAACATAAAGTTCAAATATAAATCATTTTATCAAATTTTTGAAAGTAGATTTAAATTTAATTCGATATTTTGTTATAAGAAAATTTTCAAAAAAATTTTCAGATTTTCATGAATTTTCAGAAAAATATGACAAAAAATGTGACCAACTTATCAAGATCTTAAAACGTTTTAAAACTATTTTTATTAAAAAACTCTGGTTTGGTTTTAAAAAGTAAAGATAGAAACTCAAAAGTAAGCCTTCGATCAAAACCAATATAATAATCAATTGTCATGCAACCAAGAACATAATAAATTTTTTTGTAAGCAATTAAAGTCCAGAATTAAACATAGGATTTTCATGTCGAGTTGAAGCATTCGTATAAATTGGGTTTTGTCCCTAAAAAGCATCTAATTAAAATGCAAGTTTATGTGAAAGCCCTAAAAATTATATATTTAACAGAGAAAGCAATTAACCTTTGTCCATTTCGAATTTTTCATTTCGTTTTCAAAATTGATCCAGTCTCTCTTGTCGCGCATTGTTTGATAGATCTTCCACAGAATCAAGCCAATTAAACCGATGAGAACTATTCCTCCAACAATTGGCAAAACAATTGGTAAAACATCAAGTTTTCGAGGACAATCTTAAGAGAATTCAGTAGCAAGTTATTTATAAACATGTAAGCTATTTCCTTTTCCTGGAAGTCTTGCTTTAAAAAATATTTTTTGAACCAAATCTAGTAAGTTTTGTTGCATTGCAATAATTACACGAGTAATTTCTTCGGCTCGTCAGCATTTAATTCCAACTTTTTTCGAAATTATCTTTTTGCACTGAGAAAGCACAAGTCACTCGGATTTTAAATCAATGCGGGGGATTTTTTTCTTAAAACGACACAAACTGCAGCCCGCGAGTTGTTTTTGTTCTGCGCGAGGATTTAATGCGGTCAGCTTGTTGTTGGGAAGATTAATGTCAACCTGATCAATTTCAAAGCATGACATATTTAAGTCTTTGACTTAATTTTTTGGTAAAATTACGTACTAACATTGTGTCCAATCGTAACGTTTTGAATTTTTTATGGCTCACTATTGCTATTTAGTTTGCCACTCCCTTTGTAACCAGTGAAAATCTTTCAAAGGCAAATGATACAGGTAGGAGAAAAGTACTTTAAAGCTTTGTAAAACGAGTCACTCAGTGTTGAAAAAATTTTTAGAGGGTTTTTTCGACAGAAAACAGTTAGAATAGAAAACAGTTTATGATCAATAAGTCGCATGCAAAACGAACACACTTAAATCAAATTACAGTACACTTGTTCAGGCCAAGAAGCATCGACGAACTCGAAAATTTTTTAATCCAAGATGTTTCGATAGTATCTTCTTAGTTGCAGGTTTTTTTCTACTTCAGGAAGAATTTTTAAAAGCAGGTTTGGATAAATTACAAAATCTATAATTACCAAGTTGGACTGCAACCGGTAGCAAATATAAATTGTATTGACTGACAGGCCGGTGACATGTTTGGTCATGTGATTTTCAACCTTTTGACGCCACCTCACACTAAATTCAAATTAAAATAATTGAGGCACGTCCTAAGTATTTCAGATATTTTGTCTTTGAAATAGTTAAGTATGTTTCTCAACAAACTTATTTTATGCAACTGATCAAAAATGGTTACGAGATCTATCGGACAGCAAACTTTTTGAAGACACATAGCCGTTTCTGCTTTTTATGAAGCTGTTCTAAATTCGTTTTTTTAGCTGCGGTCAAATGTGAAATCTAGTAAATTTCTCGGTTTAAAGTAAATAAAATTAATCTAAAAATGTTGAAATTAACAGTTTTTTGAGCATGCTCATATTATTTTCATTTTATTACGTTTGATTACTTATATAACAAGGTGGAACAACTTGAAAACACTAAAAATTATTTTTAAAATTAGACTATTAAGAAATACAAGATCAGAAAATTAGATTAGACTAAAAGCACTTTAGCGCAGGGACGTCCAACCTTTTTTGAGTCGAACGTCATTTTGGCTGATCAAAAATATTGGCAGGCCAAACAAATACAAGATAACGATTTTATCACGAAAACGTTGTGCTCTCTAAAAGGTCATAACTTTGAATCTATCTCTGTTTTCTCAATTTTCGACCCAAAAACGTATTAATCTTTACAAAAAAAAGATTATCACTTTGAATCTGTCTCCAATTTCTCTATTTTCGTTGCAACAACGTAGTGATCTCTAAAAAAATTTTTGCTTCTATGGTGAGCCGGTGCAAAGCGTCTTGTTAACAATTAAACGGAACACTTTAAGTAACGCTGCCCTATTTAGTTTATGTCATTTTGGAAAATACTGCGCGGGTCACTTAAAACCTTTACCCAGGCCACGGGTTAGACGCCTCTGCTGTAGAGTTTAGTTCAATTTTTCCGATCGGTTCTCTAGTTTTCCTGTATGAGGAACCCCATCCCTCGATATTTATTTGATGGAAAATAAACCAAAGCAAGGGTAAAGATAAATTCTTTTTTTAATTTTAGCCGCACTGCACTAAATCTTTGAGACACATACGTTAAAATGACTCTATTTGATGCTGTAGCTCAGGGGTTCCCAAACTGTGCTGCATGTACCCCAAGGGGTACATTTTGACCTTTAAAAGCGGTACATTATAGGTGAGAGAATACCCTTATCTAACTTATTTGTTGTTAGGGTAATTGATTAAATTTGGATCTATATACATTTTTCATGTATTTTTGCTAGTTTTCAATGATTTTCCAAAATGGAAATAGACTAATACAATGCTTCTAAGTGGTCCACCAAGAGATCCTTCTATGGAAAAATTTCTGAGTCAAAATTCACATCAGGAGATCAAAAGCTTCACAGATCTGGTCACTAAATATCTTATGAAGTTTGATAAGGAAATTGATGGATATTTTCCAAGTCTATGTAAAGATGGGTTTGCATATATCTAATATCCTTTCTCTACAAACGCTCAGATGCTGCAGACTGAGACAGGTACTCAGGAGGAACTGGTTAAACTTCAATATGATGGTTTTGCACGCGATGTATATTCTGAGAAATAGTTGTGTAAATTTTTGGTTCACAATGTGCAACTCATACCAAAAATTGGCAGTAGTATAGGAGGAAAGTTTTCTTACACGTTGTGCCGGATCTGTGTCGGATCTGTGCCTGAGATGTGCCGGATCTGTGCCGGAGCTGTGCCGGAGATGTGCCGGATATGTGCCGGAGCTGTGTCGGATCTGTGCCGGATCTGGCGGAGTATCCTAACCCTAGCTCCCACGAGTTCGATTCCCAGGCAGAGCGACGAAGTTGCGTTAAAACATAATTTTTGCTGAGCAACGAAGTTGTGAGTTTGATTCTCACCCAAAGCGACGAAGTCGCGTTGAAACATAACTTATGTCGAGCAACGAAGTTGCGAGTTTGATTCTCACCCAAAACGACGAAGTCGCGTTGAAACCTAATCCAACTTCGTTGCTCGGCATACACCGAATTGAAGTATTGAGAAAAAAGTTTTCAATCATGTCAATCATTCAATCATCTTCAAGATTCACGATCACTTCTACTTTTACATAATTTCACGAATGCTTAGTGTAAGTTTTTACAATGTTAACCTTTTTAAAACAGAAAATTGAGACATGATTGAAAACTTTTTTCTCAATACTTCAATTCGGTGTATACAATAAAGCACAAAAAGTTTACGACTGTATGTTTTATTTACAAGTCAGAAAAGTACAACTGATTTATTTTTCGCTAAACAAAAAGTGATCATTCAAATCAGGCATTACAGCGTTCTTGCTATTGGTAGAAAAAGATGCAAGATATTGGCTGATTTCACAAAGTTTCTTCTTTTTGACATCGCTTGCATTTTCAAGGAGAATGAATTCATAAGCGCTCTTAGATTCCTTCATGGTTTCCACATACAAAAGAGGAGAAAACAAATTGATATACCTATAATATAGCTTCATTTTATCAGCCAATACTTCTTTTTGCGCTCTTTCAAACATAGCACGAACTGAACACTTGTTAGGGTCGGTTTCAGCAAGAAAAATTGTGTAAACTTTTCGAATTCCTTTGCTGTTTTGTTTTTCGAAGAGTAGCAGACATGTTTGAAAAGGTAACAGTTTCAGTAAAGCATCGCGTAACTGAAGGTGATCGAAATACTGTTGCTTTTCCACTTCAACAAAGAAAGAAATCATTCCCAACTCGCTGTCTTCTTGAGGTTTCTTTTTGTATTTTCGCTTGGCCTTCACTGCACACTGCACTTGAGTTTTTTTTTTTTCGACTCCAACTCAGACTCCCTTGTTCAAAAATTTCCGGCTCAGACTGCACTTATCTAAAGTTTTCCGACTTCACTACATCTAAAAAACGACTCCGACTTGGACATGTCTAAAAAGCAACTCCCTTCCGACTCCGACTCCTTCCTAAAACATGCGACTCCGGTGATTTCTACTCCACAACCCTAATTAAAATTCGATTTTGTTGTGAACAAACTGACAAAATGTAAAATTGACCACAAGTTTTTCTTTGTCATTCTTAACCAAAACAGTGAATTGGAACTGAAAAACATATAATTCAATAAGCTGGAAAAGTGTGTGACGCAAGTAATGGTTTTTCATCTGACACTGGAATGCGCCACATCGTCTGTCTTGATTGAAAAATTTTACTTTTTGTAGACCTTTGATGTCTTAAAAAAAAAGTTTTATGATGATATACAAAGAATCGATAGACGGTGGGGTTGTTTTAAACGTTGTCAGCAGCAAACGTTTCAAAGGTTTGGTATAAACAAAGATTTTTGCTTCCAAAACCAACTATTTTATAAAAACATTAAAATTCGCTACAAAACGTAGTTCAAAGAATTTGTTTTTTTTTGTAAATTATAACTTTTATCTGATATTTTACCTAAAGACAAAATTTTACTTATAAATCTTGATGTAAGAAAGTTTTACGTGTTAAATTTTTTGGTCTAAAAAGACGATAAGACAAGAGAATAATTTATTAAAATATACGGTGCAGCTAAAATCACACCTCTATGTTAACACGTCTGCACCTTTTAAAAATCCGAATCGTAGTTTTAGAATAACAAAGCATCGTTTTTTAAAACAAGACTCAAGTTCACTAACGCATATGCTGAAAACAAAGCGAGTGACACCATGTATTTTTCATCAGACATGATGCCGAGAAGTTTGCCTGATATAAACTACAGATGTTGAAAATTGTTTGAAAACGTATTGTTTTGCTGATTTTTGAAGTATAATTGTAGAAAATTACCAAAGCACGTGTTTTATTTTATTTCTCTTGAGTTTCTAATCATAATTTGCGCGAGCACTCGCTGCCAGCGCCTTTTTTGTTTTACGTATAATTTTTAATTAATCTCACCTTGAAGCATAGTTGTGTCTGCAGCGCGTTGATTTTAGAGCTGGCTTTTTTGCGTTTGTTCACACTTCTCAATTTGTGAGGCGACCAGCTGCAGTGTTTGTGGGCAGCTGGTTGAAGTCTGAGTAGACTTAGCGTGCAGTTTAAGATAATTGTCGTTAACGACAAACGTTTTAAAATTCTTGCTGTGGCACGCAACTCGTTCCATCTGTGTCTACTCGAGGCAACTTTTATCAAAACCAAACATCCGGTTTTATGTAAGCAAAAGGAATTTGTTTACACATTGAAACTTTTCAAATAACCTAAGTTGCGAGTAACAGTGTTTCTCCAGGGGTAATTGCACATAGTGCGTTTCTCCTTTCCGAGAACATCCTGTATTGCACCACACTGTGCAATTGTGCCTTTCTCCTTTCCGAGACTGCAGCACCTTTCTCCCAACTGTTGAGACTATAAATACCTTGATTTTCTCTGGTTCGTCCCATTTTGACGCGATTGCCACTAATGAGAGCGTCACGAAAAGCTTATGGCTCCGAAAAAATCGACTTTGTTCTATTATAAAATTAATTCAATAGGTCACAAGCTGAAAAAGTTGTTGGAAAAGCAATATTGTTTTGCAAATTAACTGATTTTTTGTTATTTTTCGATCCAGTAGGTTTCAACTTTAAGGAATTTTTGCAATGTTCGTAATGCTGACTGTTTTTCTTTTGCAGCGAAACGCAAAATCAGATGTAAAATCACGTATTGAACCAGTGCAATCTTAAGACATAATTCAACTTTGCAAAATAGGTTTTGAAGGGGTTAAAATATTTTCTTAAACTGTTCTTTTCTTAAAAGTTTTAACCACTATTTTCTTGTTTTCAAAGTCGAAAAAACAAAATTTTTACTTGGAAAAAAGCCACAATCAAACCGTTTTGAGGTTAGAAAACTTGAAGAATTTGCATCAATCGTTGTGCAACGTAAAAAATGCAAGTTTTTTTGCATCAACAAGTCAGGCGGTTTAAAAATTGTGACAGACGCAATAGTTTTTATGAGACGAGCCTAAATATTCTTGGTTCGTTACTTTTCTGGAGGTAGTTTTCAAAAATAATCTTGGAATAAAAACGTCTTTACTTTGTTTGGTGAAGAGATAGTTTGAAAACCGATTAACCGGTGTTAAGAAAAAGCGCATTGTTTCGAAACAACTAATAATCTATTGTATCACAATTTTGAAAGAAAAATGGAGCGAAGTGCAAACAAAGAAATCTGAAACCGTGCAAAATAATGTTTAAACGTTTTTCTCCTGTTTAGTAACACCTTTTATGTTTTAAACAATTCATACTCCCAAGCTTCGAGGTTTGAAAAATTATAAAATTCACGTAAAACTTTAAAGATTCGAATCAAAATTAAATCCATGTTGCTTTTCCACAAAAATCTGCAGCTAACGTTCTATTGCTGGTATGCAGATACAAATTAAAAAACGTTAAAGAATAGCAAAAAAATCTCGAATAAACCACAATTTTGTAGGAATCTGTCAGTTTTTTTTTGTATTTGAAGAATTTAAAAATAATGCAAATTTTTATCTAAAAGTTTCAAAATATGAAACGGTAAGTTTACAATTGCAGGCTTTTCAAAAAGTTTTTGAAAGTATAAGCAATATAAAAATTTAATTTTCTTGCAAGCCCTATCCACAGTTGACGTTTTAGAAATACGTTCACGGTTTTTTTTTGGATATTTTGCAGCTTCCCGATTAAAAACTATGCAGAATGTCAGACTCGGATTGTCAAATAGATACGATTTAAATCTTTTACACCGTAGTTTTAAGAACTTAGCACAAATACCAGTGTGAAAAACGTGTAAACGTATATTCATTGTCAATTTTCAAGATACTTTATTTTACACAGTCAAAATATTTTTAAAAATAGAACCATAACACTTTTAACGATTCTGGTTTCATTAGAAACAGCTTGTTTGAAATGCTTTTTCTACTTTGATGTTTCTCACTCGAAGAACAAAAACATGTCTTAAACTCTTGTGCAATTACCATTGTTTGACGCGGATTGTTTCGGACAAGCTTTGAGTGCACAACCAACAAGAATAGATGTCTTGTATACAGGTCCAGCAAAATATCATGTGACCACAAGGCATGCAAACTGCGTTTTTTCCTTGTTTTTACATTTCACGCATTTGTCTTCTTTCTCTACGTCCAAAATAAGGTTGAGTAGCTCTTGGCAATTGGAGAAGTTGCAGTTATTTTTTTCCATTTGTTGCAAAAGAGCATAACGGATCTTGGTGTCTTCAATACCTATGCTTTTTGCATATTTCACGTGAGGGTCAAGCAGCATTATTGCTTCTAATCTTTGACTTCTTTCCTCGGCTGCAACCGCGCTTTGCGTTTGATTGGTCAACATAGTACATAGCTGATTTGTTGCAGCGGATCGAATTGGATTTTCTATATTTGGTCGATGTTAACCTGGGTGTTTTTGACATACTTTTTCCACATATTTCACACCTTATTTTTTTAGAACAAATTCGCACAAAGAAAACCACTTTGCATGCTCGTACCACGGGTTTTCACGCAGTTTCCAGTGAAATAATCGTCCTCCACAATAGAAACAACTGACACGGTCACCAGAACCCATATAATAAAATCCTGCGTTAACCAGTTCATGCGGCGTTGGACTTTCCTGATCATACCAAGAGTTGGGAAAGGTTCGCATACGATCCTCTTTGTCACACATATGCGGTTTTTGCGGGTTTAAACAGTGAAACATTCCAGCTTCTAACTCTCGAGAGACGGAATCTTGTGGCATATTTCAATGACGAAACCAAACCACGCTGTCTTATATACACCACTTCGTATGACGTCATGGATTGCATCATGTTTGTAACCGTTCTCTAGGAGACTTTTTAATTGCTGACGTGTCTTTGCAATAAAAGGACAGCTGCTCAAACCTCGTCGAACTGTAGTTAAATGCGACTTCGTCGCTCTAGGTGAGAATCAAACTCGCAACTTCGTTGCCAGCTTAAAACGAATTTGTAGTTAAACGTGACTGCATCACTCTGGCTGAGAATCAAACTCACAACTTCGTTGCTCAGCTTAAAACGAATTTGTAGTTAAACGTAACTGCGTCGCTCTGGGTGAGAATCAAACTCGCAACTTCGTTGCCAGCTTAAAACAAACTTGTAGTTAAACGTGATTGCATCACTCTGGCTGAGAATCAAACTCGCAACTTCGTCGCTCAGCATAAAACGAATTTGTAGTTAAACGCGACTGCGTCGCTCTGGGTGAGAATCAAACTCGCAACTTCGTTGCTCAGCAAAAATTATGTTTTAACGCGACTTCGTCGCTCTGCCTGGAAATCGAACTCGTGGGAGCTAGGGTTAGGGTTAGAGCTAGGGTTAGGATACTCCGCCAGATCCGGCACAGATCCGACACAGCTCCGGCACAGATCCGGCACAACGTGTAAGAAAACTTTCCTCCTATACTACTATTGGCTATATCCGCTATTCAAGCATAGGTGTTGCTTCTGTAGGGACTATCTTGGTAGGTATGTATACAGTATATAGGTTAGTATATATTTTTATACTACTACCACCACTCACTTATTAAATTGATCAAAAGTCCAAGGAATTAATTCTTTTCCAGTCTCTTCAAGTAATTCGAGCAGTTTCACTTTTACTTAATTTATTACGGGATAATTCGTTTAGCGGTCGATCACGTCAACAGTATTTTCTCCAAAAAAACTAGCAAAAGCCAAAGTCCAGAAACCAAAAACAACAAAATTAGAGCAATGATTTTCTTAATTCTTTTTTTGACTTATCACCTCACCAGTCAAAGTAAAGGCCCGTTTCCACTACGAGCGTGGAAAAAAGCATTCTTCGTTTGTTTTATTGCTTTTTTTTTGCGCTCGCTTCAATTTCAACCGCTCGCTTCAATCAAAGATCAATGAAAGAGACAAAGAATGCTTTTTTCCACGCTCGTAGTAGAAACGGGCCTTAATAAAGGTCTTAATAAAGGCCCGTTTCTACTACAAGCGTGGAAAAGAGCATTCTTTGTCTCTTTCATTGATCTTCGATTGAAGCGAGCGGTTGAAATTGAAGCGAGTGCAAAAAAAAAACAATAAAACAAACAAAGAATGCTTCTTTCCACGCTCGTAGTGGAAACGGGCCTTAATATATAAAATAAAAAAAAACACTTCTTATTTTTTACGCACGTTTTTCCAGACAAAGCTGAATTGTGACGTAACTTTGAAAGCTACACTTCCATCATCACGGCTACGTAAATCGATATTTTCAGTGCTGCTGGAAATTAAATCGGAATTAAGTAAAAATACTAAATAGAATATGATCTTCGTTGTGCTTTTGCTGATGTTTCCCTTCGTGTTTATGAGCTTGCTGCTAAAAAGCAGGCTCATCTGTAACTATATAGTATTTCTGGCTTATATACATTGCATTGTTAGCTTTATTGTATTGTTTGTTTAAACTCGTATTTCATAGCTCTGAATGATTTTGTGTATTTTTTATTATTTTATTCATTTAAAATTTAATTCAATTAAGGATAATCACATTTTTCCTATTAAACTAAAATTTAGCAACTAAAACTGTAGTGGTTAATTTGATCGCCAAAAATATAATATTATATTTTCACATTAAATCGAACTGCTGTATAGTTATTGTATTAGTTATAAAATTTGGTTTCAAATGTAGAATTTAACTTTCTTATGCTCCATTTTTATATATCTTCAAATTTCACATCTTGTCCTTCCATAACGCTCACTTTTACACAGCAATGTGTCTTTGTCGCAATCGCAATATATAAAGTTACTCTCTCGAAAACATCAATTAGATAACTTTAAGCTTCTGTTTTAATTATGAAAAATTGGCTGTTCAAAGTCAGGGCATGCTATGCAATGGAATGAAATGGAAATTTTCCATATTCCATACCCTTCAAAATCTTCCAGTCCATTCCATTCCATACTTATCCATATTTCATTACAAACTAAAATTCTTCTATTCCATATTCCATACTTGGTAAACTATTATACCAAAAGCCCTAAATTTCATACTATGCCAATTTTTTTAAGTGCTTTTGTAAGTCTAAATCAGGGTTGAACAACCTTTTTAGCTCAAGGACTGCATTTAGAAGTTGATTTTATTTGAGGGCCGCTCTATAGTGATCAAAAAAAAAGATCTTTAAATTTGTCGCGATTTTCTTGATTTTTGTACCCAAAAAGTAGTAAATCCATTTCGGATTTTTTGATTTTCGTCCCTAAAAAGTAGTGATCTCAAAAAGATTTCTACCTTGGATTTGCCACAGTTTTTTTAAAGTTTTGTACCTAAAAATTAGTGATCACTAAAAGAAGGACCTACAATTTGGTTGAAGACGAACAGAAATTACTGATTTTTAATAATTTGTTTGAGGCTTTAGATCGCTACGGGCCGTAGTTCCACCACCCCTGGTCTAACTTGTCCGAGTGGTACATCTGTTATTTCGAATATGTGCTTTTAAATGTGTAGATAATCTACATCAATATTCAATTAGATCTAAACATTTTATTGTTTTTTTATAGTTGTTGTGAACCGCTTTTACACTATATGAACTTTTTAAGTATAGAGCTGTTTATAAATACATCTTATTATTATTATTTAAACTGCAGATACTCCAACGGGGCAACCAAGCAAGTTATCTATTTGGGCACTGCATTTAGTATGAATACAATATTAAAATGAGCGAGTATAAAAAAAGTATGAAAGTATAAAAAATTTTCCATTCCATTCCATACTTCAACAATTCCATATTGAAATTTTCCTTACATTTCATTCCATTCCATTCCATAGCATGCCCTGTCCGAAGTATTTTAGTTGTTTTGTTTTTATTTCTATTTGAATAAGAAAGTAAATGTAAATAGAATCAAGTTAGTGGTTAACCTCCTGAGTTTGAACTGACACAATAAAACTTGAAAATGACTCTCCTAATCACCATAAACTATTAATTTTAAAGAATTTTTTGAAGGATTGCAATGCGTTGCTTAGCTATTAAAAGTAAGATAAGCATCAGAGCAAGTTGAGCTTAGCGCTAAAAATGTGACAAAATTTTAGGGGTACAGGCGAACCTATAAAGTGTCCAAAGGGTACCGATGAAGAAAAAGTTTGGGAAACCCTGTTGTAGCAAATAATGCAGCAGGTTTTAGAAAACGCAGTTGGTACCTTCTCTTGTGCTGAGAACTTTTTTCCTACGATTTAAAAATCTTACGACGGTTCAGGTCGCTTAGCAACTTCTTACCTTGTTTTGCATTGAAGCTTTTTATGAGCAACAAATAATCATTGTGCGACCAAACGATTTCGTAGTACAACAAACATTGACTCACTAACGAGGTCGATTTGCAATGTTCAGGAACGAGAACTTTTCTAAAAAAATTACTTAACTTGACGAAAAATTATTGTTGTTCTGAAAAAAATAAACTTCTTTCTTTTAAGATACGCGAAAACAATTTATTGTTTTGTTATTCTGCGAGATAAAGTCAGTTGTACAAAAATTGTGTAGGTTTTTGGCAAGTTCTTGACTGGCGATTTTGTCGCTTAAAAAATCTAAATAAACATGTGAAATCCTTCAGTGACGATCAAGATATTTAACCTACGAATGGTAAAAAAATTTATTTGTCCAGGGTGGCCTTCGGATTGGAAATGTTGTTTTTCATCTCGGGCTTGAAATTGAACTTGTTGTTTTAAAGACACATCCAAGCCAAAATTAAATTTAGTTAATCCAGTAGGCCTATTTCATTTTATTTCATCTCAATGTTTATCCTCCTAACTTGCAGGAAAGAGACGGAGGCGCTATATATAGGGCAAGCAATTACCCAGACATGCTTCCAAAGATGCCAAGATATTGCTTTCGAGTTGAAATTTTTTATTTTTATTTTTTGTTTTATAGAGATATGACTGTAATTTAGAACTGCTTGCCACGACCATCAAGCAGGGGAAAGTGCCGTGAAGTGTCTTTCCCAAGGCCACAACAGAATGGCGCGAGTAGGTTTTGAATTTAGACTATGTTGATCAAAATCATAAACGCTTTTAAGCACTCGACCACGCTGCCGACAGCATGAAATAAAATTTCTTGAACCCCAGGCATAAATAACTAAACTTAATAAATATTACTGTACTTTTTTACAATATGATGAATTCTAATTTTTGGAGTTAAGTCTGTGATTCAATAAAGACCTTTTCTTTGGCCTTTAATTTTAGGAGAGCCGATAAAAAAAATAATTTATAATAGGTGGGCCACAAAGTTGATAATCCTTACATTAGTGGTACAAAAACTGGTAAATAATAATCGCAGACTAAAATAAACCCATGTACAGCTAAATAAATTTAAAATTTTTTGGCACTTTGGTGCAATCTTTTGTTGTAAGTATCTGTGCAACTGTTGCGACTAAATTATGATAAAATTTTTGTTTTGAATGACAAAAGTATGCGTCTATTAATGTGTAAAAATGACATATTAAAGAGTTCTTTGTTTTAGGAGCAGTGGCGCATCTATATATAAACGGTGCTCAAGGCAAAGTTTTAATTTGCGCTGCTTCTTAATACCGTATTTTTGGGACCATAAGGCGCACCGTATTATAAGGTGCAGTATCAATAAACGGCTTTTAACGCTTTATTTTCATACATAAAGTGGACCGGGTTATAAGGCGCACCAAATAAAACAAAAACTCACTTTATATTTTACTTGTACTTTATTCAAAAGAAACGATCAAACGAACGAACGAACTAGTTTATTGCGGAACACCACAATCTGTTTACAAAACAATTGCTGTGGTTTTGAATGCACGAACGGCAATCTTGGAAATCAGACACGTGTAGGTCTCATAGTTTAGCTGTTCCTAAACAACTATTACTGGTATATAAATAAATAGCACTGTACATAAAATTGGTTTAGAGCTTTGTTATAAAACACTACCTGATCCATACATAAGACGCACCGGAGAATAAGGCCCACGTCCGATTTTTGAGAAAATTTAAGGATTTTAATTGCGCCTTATGGTTCGAAAAATACGGTAATTTATACCTTAGATATACCTAACCTATATAATATTATAATATAGCCACAATTTTCACAAAAGATAAACCATGAAATGAATCTTTTAAAATGGTAATTACATGGTTATTCTTGTTTTAAGAAATAAAATTTTAAATTATCCAAAAGGAAAACACCCCAACATACTTCAAAACTCATTTATTTTTATTGTTTCGCTTCATCTCTATATTTATCTTCTGACTCCCAGGAACGCGACAAAGACACTAATACATAGGGCAAGCAATTAACCCGACTTGATCCCAGAGATGCCAAAATATTGCTGTCCGCTTGAAATTTTTTATTTGGTTTTTTTAATTTTATAAAGACATGACTTAAATTTAGAACTGCTTGCCAAGACTACCAAGCAGGAAAAAATGCCATAAAGTGTCTTTCTCAAGGATACAGCAGAATGGCGCAAGTAGGTTATGAACTGAGACCATGTCGATCACAATCACGGCGCTTTAACCATTTGATCACGTTGCGGATTATGGAGAAGACAAACATATCACAATAGACATCAATAAATCCGGCCTTTTTTATTTCAATAATAACATTCTAAAGCAACACTTTTTGTTCCTTTAGGGAAGCAAATTGGTCTATGTCTATGATTTCATTGAAGTTAGTTTTCTCTAATTCTTTTCTTCCTATATTCATCAAAGCTAGATCACACAATCTGTCCTGACTCATTGAGGTTCGGAGACATGAAAGAATTAATTTCATTTTACTAAAACTTCGCTCACAGCTTGCAATAGATACTGCCATTGTCAACATTATTTGCAAAGCAATTCAAAGATTGGGAAATACGCTCTCATCAGCATATTTAACTATGAATGTCAGGAGGTTTTCAGGACGCAAAAACTTTAATTTTGCACGACTTGATATCAACATTTTGCAATTCATAGTTTTCTCATATAATTGCTTGCCATCTACGTCTGACAGCTCCTAAATTTTTACACATAGATTCTAATTGTTCACTGTCAGATGAGTCAGGACCGTAACAAAGGCCTTGGACATCCAACAGAAAGTCAAATTTGGTTAAATAACTATTTGTTATTTAAACAACACTTTTTGCATTCAGCTTTTCTTTCCCTTTATTCTTTTTTGTTTTCCTACTTTGCATATTTTTTTCTAAATGCTGAGTTATCTTTAGTAAAGTGCTTCTCATCGTATTAATTTTGCAAATTAAGAAATGAAAAGTTTTTGGAGGTTATTATTGAATCACAAAAAGGTTATTCTTTATTTTATTTAAAAAATGCTAGCGATCAGTGACGTAACAAACAGCACTGGCCAAATTCACAAAATTTTACAAAGTTACAAATTTTAATTTTTCCAAGCAATTTTTGCGCCCATTTCAGAATGGCGCTCATGGCACGAGCCATGCTTGCCATACCCTAGATACGCCACTGTTTAGGAGTGTCTGTGGAAATTTCGAAAAGGATGCATGTAAGGAATGAATCCAGCCGCAAAGAGAGCCATTTAAAAGCCAGTTTTAAGATGTTAATAACAGTAAAAATAGCGACAAAAATTGAAATTAAAAAAATATAAACATATTACATTTTGGAGGTGGAAAACGGTCCTGACCTTTATAATTTTTGAGCACGTCAATTTCTAGGTTTAGATTTGAATGAAGACTCTGTTTCTGGTTTCCAGAGTAATTTGAAAAAAGAACTTTTTTAGGCCTTCGAATTGACACTGTCGTCTATTTTTAGTCAATTCATTCGAGTGCAGACCAAAAAAGTCTCATAAAATTATTAAATTTATTAAAGTACGGTCTTAAAAGCTCTTCTGTGACGTTTAACCAGACTTTAATATTAATTTAAGTCATCTCCAAAGTTATTAGCGCCTCGTAAAAAAATCCAATTTACTTAGTAAATAAAAGAATAAATTAAGTTGAACTATTTTAAAAACATTTTTTTAAACAGAAATGTTTCTCACGTGTCGATTTGGTTGCAGATCGCAGGACAGTTAGAAGCACATTTTGAACAATCTGGAATGTTCTCAACAATATTGTATTTCGTATCGTTACAAATGCTCTGGCAGCTATTTTCTATATCCTGTTATAGGTTTCCAAAAAAATTGTTGCAAAAAAATTATAAAAATTTTTCAAACAATTATGCGAATATAACATACAATCTCGTATTTCGTATCGTTACAAATGCTCAGGCAGTTATTTTTTTATAACCTGTTATAGGTTTCCAAAAAAATTGGAATCTTTTGTAGAAAGCCCCGGCCAAAAAACACCCCCGCCATCGCTCAAAATAAGCACAGTGGCGGGGGTGTTTTTCTCAAATCTCACATTTTTGCATTAATGGCGGGGGCTTTCTACAAAAGATCCAAAAATTGTTGTAAAAAAAGTATAAATTTTTCAAACAATTATGCGAATGTGGACCCTTGAAAATAACATGAAAAACCTCCTAAATACTTTTTACAGCAACTACTGCAAACTAAATAAAGCTGAACAAAGAAAAAAAAGACAAATTGCAAGTTTGCAAAATAGTTGTTACTGTTCAACATTTCATTCACTTGATATTGCTTCCGTACAAAATACAAAACAAGCAAAAATCAACTGCGGCACCTTCTTTTTCTGATGTTGCGCGTCATTAATACAACGAGCGCAAGAAACTCTTTTCGCGTTCAAACAACCTTTCGGCTTAGGATTACAAGATGGTTTGATACAAGTTTGGCAGTGGGTTCCAGAGTATAAGGTGGGCTAAAAATTGAAGAATTTAACGTCATTCAATATTTTAATTGTAAACGTTACTATCAATTAAAGTAAAAATATCTCATCTAAAAAAAATTTGTGTAAACGTGTCGAAATCTAATTGGTATCAACGTGTTAATCGAGAAAAAATTTCATGCACTATTTCAATTGATGTGATTGCATTTAAAATTGTTTAATGTTTTACTCGATTTATTATAATTAAGCAATCAAAAATAACCTGTTTGTATTTCAGAAAAATTTAACGACTATTTATAAAGAAAAAAAACTTACTACCCGGTGAGTTTGTCGAAATTGGCGCACGGCAATGGTTAATAATAATTTGTTTTTATTTTGTTTTACTTAGTGGTTAATAATAATTCCATGAACATACATAAAATTTAACTTTTGCAGAAAGTTTAAATTTAATCAAAAATATTTTTATAATCTTACATTTTGTTTTATGTTTTTTGTCTAAACAATTGATCCGTTTTCCTATGCTACATTTTTACGTTTTTCAATTTTATTTCTTACCGTTCTAAATCATATGGTATTTTGCTAAGTTTTAGCGATTAAAAAGGAACGTTATATAAAGCTATTCTCTGGTGGCATCCACTGTAGTCAAGACAAGATCTACGGTTTTTGTTGTGTTTTGGACCTTTGATTTGTTGTGTATGAATAAAATGCGAAGCTCAATGGTGAAGAAGCACCGCTATAAGCGTACAAAGCAGAAAATTTGGATTTTTTTAGATTTTTGGTTTTCAAAAACGTTTAGGAGTTTTCAGGTTTTCTACTAAAAATTTTGTGCAATTTAAAATTTTACTGATTTTTATTAGCGGTTTGTGCCCATCATGTTATATGAGTATATGATGATGATTTCCAGAGAATGACGCCCATTTCTAGATTGAGTCGAGCAGTTACGGCGGGTGTTATAAAGACTCTATCAGAAAGTGTTTAGATGGATGATAAAAACGAACGAGTGTTTGATTTATAAGACAAATAATAGGTTGTGAAAAAGTTAGATTGTTTCAATTGACTATAAAATCTGAACATTTTTTCAGCTAAAATTACTTTTTCCAGCTAAAATTTCTTTTTCCTAGATTGTTTCGCCTTCTTCCAGACTTGCCATATGAAGGCAATGACATCACATTACACATTGCTCAGTCAATCTCTCACCTGCTGTTTGAATATTTAGCCAACAATCACTCACTTTATCGCATTCGCATCTATTGCAGTCGCATTTTCCTCTGTTACTGCACGTCATGTTATTTTTCTTGCACAGTTCTGCATTGCAAGTGCAAGTTCCTATAGAAGATTGCAAGCTCCAGGGTTTTTTGCAAACGCATGTCGGTTTTTCGTTGCAGTTTACACAACTTCCTTTAGTTGCACCTAATATTTAAACAAATGTAAAAAACGATCTGCAATTTTTAGCATTTACTAATTTTATTTATTGTAACAATAAAACAATCTGTAAAAATCCAAATTATATAAATGCACACATTCATTTTATTTGCAACCACAGGGTAGAAAAAAAGTGGAAATTTATTTAAAAAAAGCAGCATGGCTGAGCGTCATGTCAATAAATACAACAATTAACAGGTTCTGGTTTAACGCAGGCCTGTCCTTCGTTATATTAAGGTTTTTTAATAATTATTTCTGTTTGGCGGTCTTGACAAGTAGCTCTGAATTGTACCCTTTAATTTTTATAGTTAACTAAAGTTAAGTCAATAATAAAATTTTAATATCTTGCTTTGAAAGACATCTGCTGTTCAAAATGATTAAAATTATTATACGTATGTGATGGTGATGAGGTTTATCCTAAACTGTTAGCAACTTAAGTAAAAGCATTGACTATATTTTTTTAAGTTAAGCAGCACGAATATAAGTTTGAATTAAAAAATTGCATAACATAGATTGATTGTACTTGGTATCACGATACATACGTCTTGGGAAGAAGTTTTAGAGTGAAGTTGCATTTCTCTATATTTATCCTCCTGACTCGCAGGAAAGCGACGGAAACGCTATACAAGAGGCAAGCAAATACCCCAACTTGATTCCGCGGACGCCAAAATATTGCTGTCCGCTTGAAATTTTTTAGTTTTTCAAAGATATGACTAAAATTTAGAACTGCTTGCCAAGACCGCCAACTGGGGAAAGTGCCATAACGTGTCGTTCTCAAGAAGACAACAGAATGGCGCGAGCAGGATTGAACCGAGACCATGTCGATCATAATCATGGCGCTCTAAACCACTCGCCCACGCTACCAACTTGTTTATTTAAATTTATATAAGAACAAGGACAAATAAAAAATTAATCAAAAACTTTCTGGAAAAACTTTTAGCTAGATATAGGTCTTGTGCTTCCAGTTAAGAATTTAATAATTTAAAGTTGTGACCGACGCGGTTGCGATTCAAAACTTATTCGCGCCATTCTTTTGCGTCCTTGGAAGAAACACTTTACGGTTTTTCCTGCTTGGCGGTCTTGGAAAGCAGTTCTAAATTTCAGTCATATCGTAATAAAACTAAAAACCAAAATAATAAATTTCAATCGGACAGCAATATCTTTGCATGTCCGGAAGCAGGTCGGGAGGATAAATATACATAGAAATTAAACAATAAAAACAAATGAAAAAACAAAGGTGTGCAAAAACTTGATAATTGAATAATCTTTTTATAATCTTGCACCACATACCTCGATGTGTTAGTGCTCGTAACCATCAAGTACAATCAAATATTGATACCTTCGATGCTCTAATTAGAAAATATATTTTTTCTTTCACTAATCGCTGTATAAATTCCCAAAATATTTTCATTATGTCATTGATGTCATCGGACTTATTGTATAAATCGTTTTATTACCAATATTTTGTGCTAACTTTGTTTTAAACTTGTATTTTTCAATTGTGCATCTTTTAGGGTTGATATTTCTTTTTTTTCTTTTTTTGCGTGTGTGTGCATATATGGACGCTTTTGCGTCTGAGATAAATAAATAAAAAAATAAAATAAATAAATACAAAATAATTTGTTGTTCACTCAAAAACAATTATTTTTATGATAACGAATTTTACCATTCTGCCATTTGTTTATTTAACCCTTTAACGTACTCTCGGGCTATCCGGCGACTCCGACTCTACCACTCTGATTTTTATAATATAATTTTTTGCAAAAAACTAATAAATTAAAACTTAAATTAAGATTTATTGTGTCTAAAGAATATAAGCTTTTAATAAATCTAATAAAAAATTGGCTTTTGACACATTTTTGTAAAAATAATTAGTACGTTAAGGGGTTAAAGAACGCGTAGCTTTTTGAAAACTTACCACCGCAAACACCATCACTGTTTGCAGAACACCCTCGGTTGCTGCATTGACAAAACTCTTTGAAGTATCCGTTATTGCAAACACATTTGCCGCATTCACACCGACCTTTGCCTCTGCAAATCAAATTTTAATTTTTTTGGTTTGCTTTCCCTTGTAAAACAAACGTAAAGACACTAAACAGATGGCGACTTTAGAAGTAGTGGTTAACTTGGAGCGAAAAACTAGTTTTATTTTGTAAATACGTACCAAGTCGACAGTAAAATTTGTATTTCTCAGTTTACTTTTTTCCTACAGTTTCTTTTTATTTAAAATTAAAATTCACGAATAAAAACGTACTTTCAATTAATTATAAAATTTTTTAAAGAAGGATAGGTAAAACTTAAAACTTTTCAATATAGTTTTAAAGCACTCGCGGGCCCAAAATTAAAAAATTTATGTGCGAGCCGCAATAAGTTTTTTGCGACTTAAGAAAAAATAGTTACTTGACAAAGCACGCTCTTTATCTGGTTCGTCATGTCAAAACTTTTTTTCATCTTCACTTGTATTAAATAGGAATTTCTCCTTCAAAGTCGAGCGTAGAACAAAAAAAGATCTTTACACGAGAGAAGCATGGTTTGTCTATTCACAAGCTTTTTTAGTGTTCACTCGATATTAATTTTTTCTGATGTGCCGACGTTTCTATTATATTAGACCTGGTTGTCGATAAAGCGAAAAAGCACCATTTTAATCGAAGGAATTGACTTGCTTCTTCCCAATCACGCGCGGGCCGCAGGTTTCTCACCCCCTGTTTTAAATGATTAGATGACAAAAATTATTAGCCATTTTTATTTATTTTACATCATGTCCATCTATTTTATGTTGTATAAAGTTATTGAAATGAAATATTCAAAATGCTAAAAAAAACAAAGCCGCCATTAAATCTGTGGTTTTAAGTTTTTGAGGTACGTATCACAGGGACGCTTCAAAAGAAATCTTTTCAGATAACAAAGCTACAGCCTGTTTTGAGATTATTCTAGTGACTGTTTATGGTTTTATTAGCCAATACACCGATCGTCGATTTTTGCTCCACAAAACTACTCAAAATTAGATCAATTAAAACAAACCTTTATTCTTGCAGTTAGTTTTATATCTTTATTTGATAAAAACATATTTTTGCTATTACATTGTGCTTAACTGTGTTTAACAGTTTCTATGATGGTTTTTGTTTCTAAAAGTAACTGATAATATAGCGTACTGTAGATTTTCCAGTTTATTAACTGCTATATGATATAGTAATATACAGCGATGAAAATTCATTGTTAAAATAGTCTAAAATATTTTTGATCATATGTCAAGCTTTTTAATATATCACCTACTCGCATATTTCTGCACCAATTTTGCCTTTCATTTTGCAGCTTTTAAGGAGAGATACTCCTGCTTCTTCGCGAGTGCACTGACAGCGTGATCCTTCATATCCAGGGTCACATGAACAGATTCCACACGAAAGAGACCCATGGTAGTTGCAGTTTGAGCTGTTTTTCTGAACATCCGAAGAGCAATTACACCAGCAAAGAAAATCTGGCATTAGTAAAAATTACAACGCGTTATTTTTCGATGCAAGTCTAACAACACGAATTGTCTTACTAAAGTATATTTTTACATCTTCCTGCAAAGAGCTTGACGTAAATATAAGAGGGGTAACTGGATTTGTAAAGGGACATATATTGGCTGTTACTGTGAATTCATAGGTTATCTAAAAAATAAAAAAATGGTAAAGCAACAAGCATGCTTTGTAATATTATAAACTTAATAGGCAATATTGCAAAACTAATGTTTTTCCAATTTAAATTTTGCACTTGGTTAATATTTATAATACTCTGCACGAGCTTACAGAAATATTTTTTATATTATGCATTAACCACTACCGAAATGATTTCGACCATGCACAAAATGAAAATTAGATTCTCGCAAAAACGTTTTGAGCTAAATTTATTAGATCGACCGCGGAAAGGCTCGCAGCAAACTACTTCTTGAGCCGGAATAAATAAAAAATAGACACAGCTTTACTTCTCTATATTTATACTCCTGACTGGCACGAAAACGATAGAGGCGCTAATGTTACGTCGTTCGCGTAAAATAATTGCGAAGTAGGTGTTGGGTACGGGTTTCGAGCCAGCGCGCCTTTTGTATCGGCGCTGAATAATCAGCGCTACCTTTTAATGCGTTCTCGCGCGGCTGTGGGCATAAAGTGATGCCACGTTGTATTGGTAAGCTTTTCGACTTGAGCTGGCTGTGACTTGGCATTTGCACAGAGTCTTTTCGATTATTTGGCTGCCATATTTGTCCCTTTGGACGTTGTTACTTTTGGTAGAAAATTTGGTGTTTGATTTCCTTTGCTCGTCCGCCCAACATCGTTGGTAAGTTTGTAAGTTTGCAAGTGTCTACGTATTGAAACAAATTGTGTTTATTTGTTTAGAAAAACGTTTCGGACTAGCGCCGTAATTATTGTTTTGTTCTTAATTAAATAAAATCATAAAATCTGGTGCTGGTCGCGAATTGCGTTTGTACGGAGCTGGAAGGACGAGGCAGTTTTGCGACTCCGCACAGCTAATACATAGGATAAACAATTACCCGGATCTGCTTCCGGAGATGCCAAGATATTGCTGTCGGACAGGTCGAAGTTTTTTATTTTGTTTTTTAATTTTGTATAAAGTTATGAACTTATGACTGAAATTTAGAACTGATTCTCAAGACCACCAAGCAAAAGATAGTGTCATTAAGTGTCTTTCCAAGGACAAAACAGAATGGCACGAATACTTTTTGAACCAAGATCGTATAGATCAGGGGTAAGCAAACTACGGCCCGCAACGACCTTTTGTGCGGCCCGCTAAGACTTTAAAAAATACTTTAAAAAAGTTATTAATTGTTTTTTAATCTTTAACCAAATTTTTTGTCGTTGCTTTTAGCAATCGCTGATTTTTAGAAAACCAAGAAATCCGAGGCAAAATCAAAGTGAAGACCTTTTTTTAGAGGTCACTTCATTTTGGACTTGAAAAACTCAGAAATCGGATGCAGAATCAAAGTAAAAATTTTTACTTTTAAGAGATCATTTCATTTTGAGCTCAAAAATTTAAAAATCCGAGTCAGAATTAAAGTAAAACTTTTTTTAGAGATCACTATAGTTCGGCCCGCGAGCTAAAAAGTTTACCCACCCCTGGTATAGATCATAATCACGGCGCTCCAACCACTTGATCAAGCTGCCGTGTTGCTACATTTTGATACAAGTATAGAGATTTAATAATTAGGTTTTTACAGTCTTGTTTTTTCCACGACATTTCATGCAAAATTGCTGTGAAAAAATTAAAAAAGCATCATACAAAATTATTTTCAATTTAAAGACAGCTCCACAGACGCATATCAAAGCTTACTTTGTAATCTAGAAAAAATTTAATTTTTGTCGCAACTATCTTTCAGCAAAACAAAACTATACGTGGTTAAAGAAAACTCTCTCTAAATATAGGCTACAACGAAAAAAATATTTTAGAATTTTAATAAATAATAAACCAAATTATTATTTTGAAACCTTAATGTACAATACCTCACTTCCAATTTTAATTCCATCACAACTTAAACCAGGTGTCCACCGTGTTGAGTTAGGACACAAGGTGCGGTGGGTAAGCTTTACTTCTGGCGGGATTTGATCATTTAAAGTCATCTCAAGTCTTCCTCGTAGTTGCTAACATAAAATATCTTTGTTTTAACATAATATTTACTGTGAATTTTTTTCGTTGTTTTATCGGGTGAACTAAAGTGAAACGAATAATTGGTTTCTTTTTGAAATTAAGCATTTCAAAATAGATTTGTCATGTTATGAACTGGGCATTGGTTTTTTAGCTGCGTGCTACGGCCGTTAACAGATTAGAATATATTTTCAGAGGGCTGCCAAGTTAGTTTACATATTTCTCATATAAATAATTTAATGTACCAATTCAGGATTGTAACAAGTTTAACTTTTTTAACGATCACAGTCAATCCGAGCCCAATAACCTTGAGTCCAAGTAAAATTTTGACTTTTTTGGAACCGCGACTTGATTGAATTTTAACGTTTTATAATACTTTGGTCTGAATCTACCAAATTTTAAGTTTTTTCGAGTCCCGAGTCCACAAACGCTTTGCCCAAACGTCGGTTCAGATTGACAGCAGTCGTCAAAAAAGTGAAGCGTGTAGCGAAAAGCGCAAAAAAAACAAAGGGGAAAGCTGTTTCGACTAAAACCAGAAAGCGAAAAAAGCGCAAATTTTTTGTGCTAAGCGGCAAAAGATAAAAGCTATTAACGCTAAAAGCGTTAGCAAAAAAGCAAACGGAAAACGTAATTTTCCGCTTCGCTTTCAGCTTTTTTTCGCGACCGCTTTTAGTCTAAAGTTATAAACACTTAACTCTACTTTGCTCTGGATAGCATGTAGGCCAATTACGTTAAAGCACAAAAAAATAGTCTCTGATAGTACTATTTATAAACCGCTCTGCCGTATCTGGACAGTTGTTCAAATTGACAATTTTTTGAACAGTTATTCGAAAACCAGAAGCAACATTTTACGAACAACAGGGTTAGGTACTCATTAAAAAAGCAAATTGAGCGTTTATGAAATAAATATTTTTAGAAAACTGCCTACAGAGGTGAGGAACCTTTTTGTTATTGGAGGCCTTATGTTATAATTTTATAGAAAGGAGGCTGCATAAGTTGAAACACCTAAAAAAATTGCGTTATCACATTGAATCCGTCTCTATTTTCGTGGCCAAAAAAATGTGATCTCTAAATAAAAGGTTTTTACTTTTGAATCTGTCCAGATTTTTGTCGCCAAAAAGAAGTGTTCTCTCTCTAAAAAAAAGGGAGTTCTTCACTTTGGTTCTGACTATTTCTGTCGCTAAAAGTAGTGTTCTCTAGTTGTCAGCAGTAAGTTATTAACACACTATTTTATTGTCATGGAGGCCGTACAAAAAAATCATAAGGGCCGTATGCGGCCTGGAGACCGCAGGTTTCCCATCTCTAGATAGCGTTAAACAACTATTTTTGAAAAATTGTCCGTAAACCCCGCTATACACATGCGCATTTAATTAACTAGAGCAGGGATGGCGAACCTTTGTTTGACAGTTTTTTTGAAATTTACGTTAAGTGGGTCATAGGCTGCAAGAAATTGAAGATTAAAAAAAAAAGTCTTCACTTCCCATCAATATCCAAAATTTTTCTTCAAATTCTAGTGACCTCTAAAAAAAAAAAAAGAAAGGTCTTCATTCGATTCGATCTTTGATTTCATTAGTTTTCTGTCAAAATCATAGTGATCTCTAAAAAAAAAGGCCTTCACCTAGAATCGTTCTTTACGTTTCCCGTTTTTCGTCCCGACTTGATCATACCCTCTAAACCAGACATGGCGAACCTTTATCATCGTCCAATCCGTCCCCAATTTCTTGCAGACTAAAAAATGCCAGAAATTTGAGAACATCAGGTGCGTCACTGAATTTCAACTAGTGGGTCACGACGTGACCCGCGGGTTAGTGGATGAGGCGCAAATCCCTGAACTAGAGATTTGCGCCTCATCAATCAGCAACAATTGCAATGGTAAAGAAAGAAGCAGCTCTTAGTAATGTTCCCCATATTACCATAACTAAAGATGCAAGCGTTGACCTACTGAAGCTGTAACTTACATCTAAGTAGCTAATGAAGACAAAAATAATTTGAAGAATTATGAGGAATTATGAGGAATTTGGAATTAATTTTTAAACAAGCTGCATAAAGATGAGAACTCGAGTCTGGTGTTTCTCATCTTTATGCAGCTTGTTTAAAAACAAAAACAATTCAATAGCAGTAGTTGTGATTTGAAAAGATTAAAAGTTTAATAAAATATTGCTTTATGTAAAAAAAATCTAAGAATCCCAAATACAGTTTATTATTAGAAAATGCAAACCTAAAATGCCAAATTGTCTGTAATATATCATACCTAATAATCTAGTACTGGGGTGTCAGATGAATTTTTTATAAACTCTTTTCAAAACGTTTTCAACTTGGATTATGGGGTTTTATTTTTGTAAACAGAGTACATAAAAAAGAAATTAAATTTATTGACTCGAGTCATTTTTTAATTGTCCTGGAAAAAAATTCGAGTCACTACTTGATTGAGGACTCAAGTCGCATCCAAGTCCTTATGAGATTTTAACGAGCAAACTACAGTCATTGCGTCTCTGCTTCAGGCATAGGTTTCCAAGTTTAGACCTTTTTTCTCAGCTCTTAATTGTATCCAAGACCGTTTTTTAGTCGTTGCCATCAATAACTGCTGTTTAATCAGAATTTGTGTAATTAACAGTAAATAATCAAAAGTATATAACTTAAATTTAAGCCGCAAATGATTTTAACGGGTTATCTAAATTTTTAATAAGATAAATAACGACGAATTTAGTTAATTATATAAATTAAAAACAAGACTCACATTGTACGCTTTTTGGATAATGGAAATGATGTTGCTAGAATCAGCAGCTAGCTCGTCGACAAATGAGTTTGGAATTAACAAACTGAGTTCCTATACAACCAGATGATTTAACAAAAAGCAAACAGCCAAAGCAATTGAGAACATTTAGTTTAAAAGCTGTCGTTTCCAGAGTTCACTTTTCTCGTTGTCGGAGCAAAATACAATTTTTTGAAAATATTTTAATAACATTAAATTAATATAAAAGGACAGAACGTTGATCAATGTTTAACAAAGGTTTTTAATTTTGTAGTAAAGTTGCACAAGTCTTTAAAAAAGCAGCCGAAAAAAAATAACAGCGGGTGATAGATTTCTTAATACACTTTTTTCCCAATAAAGTAAACCAAAAAAACCGATACTGAATAACAACTCGTGTATTTCCTAGCAATAACAGTAAAACATTCTGCCATATATTGTGTTTGGCTTGTTTGTTTGTTTTATTACTTGCCTTGTACAGAACTTTGCCTAGTTTTTTAATGTCTGTTTGGAATACAGGTATCTATATCCTATTCTTGACTGATATAATCGTTCATGTTTTGTCAAAATTTTTGTAACAATAAGAGGTTTGCTAAATTACTTGTAATTGGGCCATGGTACGCTAATGCCTACAACAAAAACTAATTACTGATTATTACTATAGTTATATTTTGTAAATCTAACGCTTTCCAAATTCAAAATTAATGCGAAGTAGGGTTATTAAGCGAATTGTAACAAATCTTATTATAGAGCACAAGTTGGCCACGTGCGACTCTCTGCCACCTTTTCGAGCAACTTTCTTTCAAATAAAGCAAGTTTTCATCAGGAAACTAACAAGAAGCTCTAAGACAAGGCAAAGTTGTTGTATGAAATTAGTTGAAGCTGGTAAAGATAAGCAATCTTTTCATTTTCAGAGCTGCTTATTTTATCGGGAAAATTTTGGGGTTGTTTATCTTTACCTGGGTTTAAACGTTTGTCTAACTTACAGGTATCATTAAATTAACAACCCTAACCCGAATTATGTATTTTTAATTTGAACATTAAATAAAATTAATCTTGCATTTTTCTTAATAAAAATAAAGTGCAACTTTTCAAGTCATTTAACTTTACCTAGCCAACAGGGTTGCTTATCTTTACCAGCTCCTATTAGTTTTTATTCACCGGCTTTTATGCTAAAAAGTTTCTTACCCATAACCACCTGTTACTTCCACAAATTTTAGTTTTTTAAATTTTGGAGAGTTTTTGAAATTTATGTTCCGCTGGTAAAAAGTTTTTAAATTTTGTAGAAGTTAATTCGGTAACTTAGTACGTTTTTTAATCGTCTAACCTTTTCGGCGCCTGTAAAGAAGGCCTCGCCGATAATGCAATCTCGGTGTCTACTAAACGATAAAATTCTTAATCTTCTTGCTAGATCTGACCTTCGAACCAGCGACAGCAAAAATATAGTCTAGCTAAATCACAGCTCAGACTACCATAATATCTTTATTAATAAATTATGCCCCAATTTACTTAGGAGCCCACAGCCAAATACAGATTCAGTAGCTTTAACTCTTCAGCTTACTTCTTCACAATAACGTAGCCAACCAAAGACTTGCGACCAAAAAACTGAATTTACACAGTTAACAATTTTCCAATTTTTAATTACCACAACGAATCATCGAATCATCGAATCATAATAATGCTTTCCACCAAGCCTTATTTATACCAGCCGGTAAGGTTTCTCGATCGTTCTGAAATTTACTCAATGAAGCCAATCACCAATCACATATAAGCATTATTGCGTCTCATGTGTCACAATAGCGAACCAGTCAAGCGAATAGTTCTGGGTCTTTCTCCAAGACTCAAGATATTAAGCAGTGTTGCCATTTTTTTATAACTAAATGTAAAATATTTAAATTGCTTGTAAAACTGTTATTTCTTAGGCTATTTGAGCCGGACCAAAGCGAAATCAAAGAGATTTTTAATGAGATTGTAATTATACATAGTGTGGGCAATTTTTAGGAACGGAATACCACCAGAATAAATTATTCGAATCAATATATCTTTACAACTGTAAAGAAAAATTTTAACTATTTTTTCTATTTTTTACTATCCTCCTGACACGCGAGAAAGCGTCGGAAGCGCTATACCAAGGCTTATCATATGTCCCGATTTTTAGGGTTTTGTCCCGACTCCAGCCCGGTCAACATTATGTCCCAATATTTTTCTTATTTAAAAAACACCGGTTTTTAGGAACGAAAATCAAGACATCCAAGACAAATTCGAAGGGAAGATTTTTTATTTTTTAGAGAACACTTGTTTTTGGGGACGAAAATTAAGAAATCCGAGTCAGATTCAAAATAAAGACTTTTTTTTAGAAAACACTGATTTTTAGGGACGAAAATCAAGAAATCCAAGAGGAATTCGAAGTAAAAATTTTTTTTAGAGAACACTGATTTGTGGAGACAAATTAAAAAATCCGCGTCAGGTTCAAAGTAAAGACTTTTTTTTAGAGAACACTACTTTTTAGGGACGAATTTTTTTCTTTTAACGAACGTCCCGGTTTACCCTTTCAAAAATATGGTATGCCTAGCTATACAAAGGGCAACTATCAAACAATTACCCCAACCTGCTACCGGAGAAGCCAAAATATTGCTGTCCGGTTAAAATTTTTTGATTTTTACAATTTTTATAGAGATATAGTTGAAATTTAGAATTGCTTGCCAACACCGACAAGCAGGAGAAAGTGTCGTAAAGCGTCTTTCCCAAGGGCACAACAGAATGGTGCTTGTAGGTTTTAAAGCACAACCGTGTCGATCACAACCACAATGCTTATAACTACTCCACCACGGTGCCGACAAATTCGAGAAAACTTGTCTGTTTAAAAATGATTATTTGTTTGATCAGAAACTTATGGTGTTTTTATAATTGGTTGTCAGTATTACCAAGACAAGTGTGAAATGTAAAACGGCATCACAGAAGCAGCGACTGAATTCCTGAAAGTGCAACGACCACAGCGATCCGCTACTGAGGCGTCAATTAAATGATTTTTCAACAGTGCGAGAAAAATAACTCAACAAAATTACCTCATACAAACTTTGAACATCTTTAGTGACAGCGAATATTGGTTGTATTTTACTTCGAGCAAATGCTGCTCTCAATTGTCCGATTGATGGATAATCCAGCACTTTGCTCTTATCGTAAAAATTAGGAAGATTTCCCTATTATAATATCAGTGAAAAAAGTTAAAAATTGCTTAAAACAAGAATGGTATACCTCGCTCAGATGACATTTCATGTCATTCGCTTCAAAGATGGAAGCCAATTTTCCGTCTAAAGCCATATGAAAAGGAGCATCAGTTGTAATAACGACTAAGTGAGATGAATCATTTCTCCATCCTATTTTAGTCTGTAAAAATAAAAATTATTAAAAAAATAAGCAGCTTCAAATTAAAGTCATTAGATACGACCAGCCGATACTTTTATGCCCCTACATCGATCAGAGAAATCTTTTTAAAACAGTCCTCAGTAACTTTTTTACTCTCGGCACGCTTCGAAGCTTCCAAAATTTTGCGGCGCATCTCGACCAAAAATGTCAAAATCGAATCAAATTAAACACAAAATAGATTTTGGAATTTATTTAGATAAGGAAAAGAGCCTCGCAAGAGCTTGAGTTAGCAAATTTTCTGCCAGTTGATAAGCTTAAACTTCTAAAAAAAAAAAAAAAATTACAGAAAAAATTATGTTAATTATCATTATCCTGCGGCACACCGATTGCGAAGCATTGTTTTAGAAGAATTATATTCTTTTTTGACATAGCCTATGCATTTTTTAAAAACCAAAGTCGATATTTTTGTTTTGAGAAAAAACGCTCCAGGACTATTTAAGTACAAAATTATTTTATTGATTGTTTATTGTCGGAAAGATAGAGATTTTTATTTGATGACGTGATATCTGACAGAAACTTTACGAACAATAGCAAAACTTCGCTTTATTTTATTGAATACCAACGCCAAATACGAAAATTCAGAATAACAATTTTTATCAAATACTGCGATGACCGCATGCAATCGGTAAGCCTAAAGGAGTATGTTACACAACCTATTCTACAATTTTGCAACATTTTTGATTTTTAAAAACTTTTACCTTATTGATTTCACATTCGTTTTGAAAAAATATTTAAATTCAACTTCAGGTACTTATCGCGACAAACAGAAATCTTAAAATAAATAGTATAATTAATAATATATACATTAACTTTGCGCATAAAAAGTCAAAACAGCATTATTTGCTAAACCATTACAGCCAAAAAGATGCGAACCAAAATGTATTTGCACTAAATTAAAAATTTTAAGAAGTGGAACTTTCTTGATTTTACAAAATTTAAAATGATGAATCCGGTTGCCAATGGTGTAAATTTTTGCGAAACAAAATTATTCGTATCTATTTTCAGTAAAAACAATAAATTTTGGATAGATGCCATTGATGCTAAACTCACAAATACGAAGCCTAAGATTTTTGTTGTCAAAATACAAAAATGAAAATAAAATCCAGTCACCAACTTACACCGCACACAGCAATTTGCATCAATGCGTCAAACATCCCTTCTGGAGTATCGAGATTTCCCGAGATGAGGGTGCTGTTGACGCTATTTCGAAACCTATTCAAATTCGCTGACATTGGTTGTTGATGTCGAAAGTCAAACGGAGGCGCACATCTGTTATTATGAGCGTTTTTCGCGCATGGGTTTTCCAATCTTTTAAATAAATACAAAAAAAGATTAAAATTATAAAGACCCAACAAACGACTGAAAATTCAAAACTTGCATTTTTTATAAGACTTTAATCAATACACGTTTGATTACAATAAACTCACTGATCCGGAACGGTGCTGGTAAAAGGAAGAAGTACTTTATCGACAAACGTTCCAAATCCCATCTATAAAATAAACGAGATATTCAATAAAAAATTACGGTTCAGCAAAGAAAAAGATCTTGTAGAAAAAAAAGAACCTGAATGTTCTGGGTAACATTACGTTGAATGTTATCAGCAAGCTGTCTGGCAAGGCTTTTCAGTTTTGCGAGATCATCATGCATGGAATAGGAGAGGTCCATTAAATAATATAGATCCACGGGATAGTCCGTGACTTTTCGGTAAGTAATGTTAAACTTGATGGTATCACCTAAAACGTCGAGATTGGTGCAGAAAAATATACAATTGCTACTTTCGGATTTTTACCTTTTCTTATGTTGATTCGAATTTGTTGAGGCTTCAATTGAACAACTGTAGAGTTTTTTTTCGTTTTGATTGGCGACAAAACAATATCACTCAAATTTTCTGGTTTGCTAATTGGATTTTGCACGTTATCACAGTTTTTCAATTTTTGAAATGTTCTGCGATAAATACTAATTAATTTTACGTATCCGAATAAAATATAAGCCGTACATACGAATTTTTTCTGCAACGTTTTGCCATGACTTGTAAGTTTGTTCCATTAGCGGATGCGCACCACGAGCATTGTGGGTGGGCTTCAATGCACTGTTTGCAGGTAGCAATAGCTGATGATTCGCACAAACCGATGATCTGAGCTGTATTAAAATGACCTAAGCGTTAGGAGATATAATCATCTTTTTGAAAATATTGCTAAAAGAAATTTAGATGATAAACAAAGCAAATTAAAACAACTTTGATTATTTTGTTGAAAGATTTTATGGTGGATTTATCCAACTCTAAACTTTTGCGACAATTAGCAGGTAAGTGTTTTAACGTCTCCTAAGCGTAGTAAGTGAGAAAGAATATGCATATTGTCTATTTAATTTTACTTTAAAAAGATCTCGCCAAGTCATATTCTACTGACATGGGTATGCGTTCAAATATAGAAGTTATAACATATTTTGAATAATATCGATTTTGCAAGTTTTTGAAAGCTGCGACGTTACAACGTACGGCTCATCTTCTCTTACTCACTACGCCAAGACCAGGAAATTGATCGCTGGATATTGTCATAAATTTTATTTGGGAATCCAAAAGGACCAGTTGAACTAGGTAACCTTGAATACCAGCGCTAAAGTAAAGCTATGTCTATTTTTTTGTTTATTCCGGCTTAAGAAATACTTTGATGCAAGACTGAAATTCTTAATACAATTAGTTCCGGCTAAGTTCATATCGATTCCTTAGAAAACTTCTCTCTGCAAACAGACAAAACCATTGTTTCTAACAATGAAGAATATATCCACAACATTCACAAAACTTGATCAATTCACAAAAACTTGGCTTCTAAGGTTTTTTCAAAACAATTCCAGCGTCACAACCGCGAATACTCACTTCAACAACTTTGTGCTACCGAGTTTTAAGAATGAATTAGCGCCCCGATGGCTAATATTAATAGTTCATCTGCCACAAAAGCTGAACAATTCTCTCTCTCTCTATGAAATACTGCGGTCACACAGCCACAGAAACACTAACAACTTAACTGCAATGCAACAACTCAAATTGGCCAGAAACGATTGACTAGGCTGGAATAATTTGCAAACAAAACGCGCAATTTTGTAAAACCACGTCACGTGAATCTAGATTACATGCGAATTTGCTGAAATAACTTTGATTTCTCCGAATACCGATTAAGTTAAGGTCACAGTTTACAACAGCCAATCAGAGAATCGCGACAATGAACGGATTAAGTAATTAAAAATCTGGTAATCTAAAAAAATTCTCTTCATCAATTTCTCGATAATTCCAAAGAGAAAAGAAAACGCTAAACACTTAAGGTCACATGCTTTTAATCTGGTTGACACGTGTTTAAGATTACAATTGATAAAACGATTAAAATAATTATAAAACAGCTTGCAAATAAATTAAATAAATTAAATCAAGTGGGGGCTCACCGATTACGCAATATTCACCTGGCCATGAAAATATTATCTCAAAACAAAATCTAAAACTTTTGAAAAAGACAGAAAATCAACCGATTGGATTTGTGAAGTCAAGATTATATTGCGAATGAAGTGTGACAGACATCTGTTCAATTAACGTCAGTTCCCCTATTATGTTTCTAACCTTGCAAATGTACAGTTTAGGTTTTTTCACAAAATGCTCGCTTTGAGCAGATTTTAACTTCTATTTACATATTACTTCAAGAAGGTAACATGGAGAGGAAGTAATTATTTATGTTTTTTAAGGTTTGAATGGTAATAACATAAAATAATAATAATAAATAAAAAATAATTAGCAGCAATTAAAAGTTTATTATGAATATCAACAGTATAATTAAAAGAGCATGTGCATTTATATCAACTAATATTGTTTTATATTATTCAACTAAGAAAAATTTTATTAAAAATAATAGGTAAGTTTATTGGTTAAGTATGCAGTTTACCTAACTCTACCTTAAACTACTAAATCAGATAGTGGACTTCATCAGGATTGTAGACTGCATATTCAACCAGATGGTAGAGGGTTAGGGTTAGGTAGACTGCACACTTAACCAATATGAAATAATATTTGAAAGATAAGCTTAAACTTCTGTTCTTACTTTCAGTTAGTGCTTTGCTTGAAACATGACTATAGAAGACCAGCAAAAAACAAAAAGATAAAGTATACAGGTTAAAAGTCATCTGAAAAACGGAGCATAAAACTTGGAAAATCTACATTAAATAAGTTAAGAAAGAAATAAAACTCGTATACTCAGAAACATAGTTGATTAAAACGTTTCTGAATTTTAACTCATTCCATTATCAACTAAACTCAATCAATAATGGGATTTCATAACTATTTCGTAATTTTTATTCATCAATAAATAAAAATGATAAGTAATCTTTTTAATAAAGTATGTTTCGCAGTAGTCTGTAAATAATAATTGGTTAGCTTTAATTTTCAGCAGCTAAAAATTGCACCATATTTTAAATAGTGAACGATATGCACAGACAAGAATCGACTCATATTTACAATTGCTAAATTACAAGAGCAAAATACTAGTAAGTTATTACATTCAGGGTGTCCATTAAGTCTTGTTACAATTAAAAAAATTTATTACAATAGCAGTTGATGAGATATCTTATATAGATTTGTTTTATATTAATCAGTGTTAAGTTTTTATTCAAACTAAAATTTTGAGTTTTAAATTAAATTTTTATGTGTTTAAAAATGTATTAATAAACCGTTGCAAAATGGCAACTCCTCAAGAGAAGGCACAATTTTTCCAGATATATTTGGTCGCCCACTTCTAACTGTATCCAACACTAACCCTGTCTCTATAAATTTTTTTGTGTAATCAATGAATTGAAGGACGTGATGGTGGATCTCTTTCATACTTAGTTCTGTATTTTCGCTGAATCTGAACATTCGATTTTGTCTCAATAAACCAGGACACACGTTGTGCCTTATCTTGAGGAGTAACCATTTTGCAACGGTTTATTAACGCATTTATTACACTTAAGTTGAAAAATTTAAGTTGAAACAGAAAATTTTAGTTCTAATAAAAATTTTAATAAACACTGATTAATATAAAACAAATATATATCAGATATCTCATCAACTGCCTTTGAATTAAATTTTTTAAATTGTAACAAGACTTTGTACAATAAAACCGTATAACTATAATTTGAAAATGGTTGTTTCAGATTTAGGATTTGTTTCCACTACAAACGATGGCAGAAGCATTCTTTGTTTGTTTTATTAATTTTTCTACTTCTTTCCGCTAAGTGCTAAGCGAAGCAAAAAAATCAATACAAAACAAACAAAGAATACTCCCGCCAACGCTCGTAGTGAAAACAAGCCTTCGTCTACCAATACAATTCTATTGCTTTCAAAGAGGAACACCATATATCATATGGCAATGGACATTTACTAACAGATTTTTAATGGGGTAATAGACAAAAGCGTAGCCAAACTTTTTTTAAACAAATGGTTATTTCTGTTAGCCTATAGTTTCAAAGTCACTTTTAGTGTCGGTTGCAAACAACTCTGTATATTTCAACCGTTTTGAAATAATAGAAATAATGCAAAATAATTTCGCGAGCGCCAAACGCGCGAGAACATTTTTCGATATCAAGTTTTTGCAACTATTTGTATTAGTATCAACATCTCGAAACTTTCTCATGAATAGCGAATGTGTGCATGCACCTCTTATACAAGAGCGAAAGAAGAATTTTATTTCAATGTTCTTTTGCTCGTCAAGCTCTAGGAGAGTAAGCGCAATGCTTAACGCTTGTCGGGTAAGTCCCGTTCATGAGGTGCGGCCTTGGTCTTGCAACATAGTGGATTCTATACATTACTTGCGCGGTAAAGCTTGGAATAAGTTGTGAGTTGCTTAAAGTTGAAGTGTTGTCCGGCTCGTTTGGTCTTGTTGTGTTGTCTCCTGCGTGGAGGACCACATGTAGTCAGTTTGATTTGCAGTGAGATAAGCATCACTGACGAGCTCGAACAAACGCGAAACTCAAATCGCTGCTTCTCATATTTTAAGCGGCCTGGTTTCTTAATAATTATCTGAAATATTAATTTTATTAAAGTTTTTTAAAAAATTTGTAGAAAATGCTCTTTTTTACGAGTTATCCGAAAAAAAAATTGTTTTTAATCACTCTCCCTTACAGTTTGCAGACGATCTAGAATTTTTGCACTCTTTTGGAAACTGGAAGAACTTGGAGGGGACTTTAAGTCGAGACACGACTACATTCAGCGTATCTTTAGACTTGGAAGCTGAAGTTTAGCCACTAAAACGTGACGACAGCCTTTATCTAAATAACCGAGAGGCCAAACGTGAGCTAAAAGTCTACAACAGCATTAAACTCTAATCGTTTTATCCAGCCCCTACTTATCTTGTGGGAATCGCATGTTTTAGATCGAAGTCGGAGTACTTTCTTTAGATTTGATGAAGTCGGAATCGCAAATAGGGGTCGGTTTTTAGATTCGGTGAATTTGGAAATCGGATTCCTTATTGCATTTGGAGACTTTGATTTACGCTAAATTATTTTACATTTTTACATTATATCTCTATATTTATCCTCTTGACTCGCAGGAAAGCGACGGAGGCGCTGTACATAGACAAGCAATTTAACAATTACCCCAACCTGCTCCCAAAGATGCCAAAATATTGCTGTCTGATAGAAACTTTTTATTTTTATTTTTAGTTTATAGAGATAAGACTGAAATTTAGAACTGCTTGCCAAGACCGTCAAGCAGGGGAAGTGTCTTTCTTAACGACACAACAGAATGGCTCAAGTAGGTTTTGAACCAATAACATGTCAATCACAATCACGACTCTTTGACGCGCTTTAAGCACCCGATAATTAGGTCTCAATGGTTGTAAAGTCGGAATTGCTGGAGTCCCACATTTAGAAATGAAGTCGGATTCGTTTTTCAGATGTTTTAGAGTAAAAGTTTGAATAGAGAAATTTTAAAGAGCCGGAGTCGGAATCGGAAAAAATTTTTCTTCATATACGGAAAACAAAAGAAATTTTTTTGACTCCACAACCCTGGTTATAGCCTAAGTCACATTTTTAAGTCAGGGAAGATCCAGCAAACAAGAAGCGTCACCACCTTACATAAAATAGCTTTTGGTAATTGCAGAGTTAGCTTTTCATAATATCTTTTCTTGTCTGTTAAGAGTAGATTAAAATTGAAAAAATTTTATTCTTACTCTGGTTACATTCAATCGCTGACTAAAGCACATTTTATGTTGATTTAAGGCATATTACAGTATAAGTATAGAGAATGATAAGAGATTACAAGCGGTAGCTTTAGACAAGTGCACACAATTCTTTAAAAATCTTGACATTTTAGGGAGGGCTGAATTGAAATAAAGACTTTCTTTTTATTCGTCTCTTAACTTTCAAAACCGATAAGCAATTAAAAACATTTCGACGCGTATTTTCCGATAAAAATCTTTTTTTAATCTTTAGTTGAATTTTTCAAAGTAACTCCCAAACCAAAACTTAAGTTTAATTTTGCAAATAAAAGTTTCATTTGGCCGTCAATATAAATCCAAAATCATTTTTAGTCTGCTCTTCAAATTAAAGTTCAAAAGGTGACCTATCCAAGTACTCGCAGTATTTTTGCTTGCTTATTTTTGAATTGCTCAAATGATAAATATCAGTATAGCTTTCAGCAATTAACTAAAAATTGTAGTTGGAGTGAGCAAAGAAAAATACGAATCCCATACCAGCTCCAGTACATTTAAAAAAACAACTTCGCCTTCAGCATATTTAAAAAACTACTTCGGTTCCGACTCCAACTAAGAACATGCGACTCCGACTCCCGACTCTGACTCCACAACCCTGGCTTAAATCAAAACAACTTATGTAAAGTCTCGTGTCTCGTCTCGGTCTCGATATTCCAAAGACTCGTCTCGGTCTCGATACTCTAAAGACTCGTCTCGGTCTCGATACTCTTAAGACTCGTCTCGGTCTCGGTACTCTAAAGACTCGTCTCGGTCTCGATACTCTAAAGACTCGTCTCGGTCTCGATACTCTAAAGACTCGTCTCGGTCTCGATACTCTAAAGACTCGTCTCGGTCTCGGTACTCTAAAGACTCGTCTCGGTCTCGATACTCTAAAGACTCGTCTCGGTCTCGATACTCTAAAGACTCGTCTCGGTCTCGGTACTCTAAAGACTCGTCTCGGTCTCGATACTCTAAAGACTCGTCTTGGTCTCGGTACTCCAAAGTCTCGTCTCGTCTCGGTCTCAAAGCACCGTGTCCCGACTCCACCTCTGGAAACTAACCCGGAATCCCACTGGGATTACTATCGCTTCTTTAGAAATCCTTTTTCTCTTGGTTTCTTCTTTATTCCATCCTGGTGCTGAAAGGGATATTCCGGGTTAGTTTCACGGAAAAAATTGCTTGCGGTGAGTTCTTGAAGAGACCTCTGACGGGTACGCCTTTACCCCTAAACTAGTGATGGCGAAACTTTTCACTAAATGCGTGTCAAAATTCAACATCTTACAAAAAATTTTCTGACATAAATTGTCACATACATGAACCTACTTCAAATGTTAGTATCGCAAATTAAACAAATGTAATTTAATCACAATGTAATCAGAAGAAAAGGATTTAGCAAAATAAATAAACTTAACCACTTTTGTATTGTCTTTAATAAAAATAGCTTTTTCCAAAAAATATAAAAATTTATTTTTATATAATTGAACAATATAGCTCTGTGGACGCCTCTGGTAGCTAGCTGCAACATTGTATCTTCAGATCAATTGGGTGGCAGACATAGCAGTACCTGCTGGGGGAGCAGGGGGCAAGATTTGGGCAAAATTGAAATTTTTCGGGTAGCGATATGAAAAATTTAGGCAAAGTCAGAAATTTTAGGACAGTGACAATGATCAACTGCAAAAAGTAGTTACCAAATTTAAGTGAAGATGTTTTTTTTTAGAGAACATCTTGCTTTTGGGACGAAAATTAAAAAATATGAGACTGAATTCAAGTGAAAACTTTTTTTTTTTTAGAGATCACCATGATTTTAGGACAAAATTTCTTTTTGATTGGAGATCTCAGACAATTTTTTTGTCCTATCCATAATGTGCTAGAAAATTATGATTTGGGAAAATGTCACAAAATTTGGGCAAAACTTCATTGCCACCCCAATTTTTTTTTGGCTGGTACGCCTATGGTGGCAGAAATACGATACAGGGGTGCCGGAAAAATTTTTGGCGAGAAGGGGAAAATTTAAAACAAAGGCACCTTTTTTTGTTGAAGTGGAAAAAATTGTAGTTAAGGTTTATAGCCGTACCAGCCGAAAAAATATGGGGGACAATTCGATTTTGCCTAATTTTTATGGACGATTGCCAGAATTATGATTTTGTAGCATTTCACAAAGATGCTATTTTAAATCTACGTTTGTTTTTGTCTCAAAAATCTAGCAATGACTATAAGAAAAAGATCTTCTTTTTAACTCTCTGAGACGTTTTTCCATTTTCTTCAATTGCCTTCGAATAAAACATTCTCCTGCCTTCCTCCCCCCGCTTCCCCTTGATGATAACTTCATCATTATTAGTGAAAAAATTCTGAATTATCAGTGAAAAAAAATGAAAGCATTTAAAATTTTCTGATACTCCAAATTAGTATGGCTATCAAAAGTTATATTTAAAATAAAGTATACCGGGATTTTCCGGAAAGTTTGTTTGGAATCTCGAAAATTTAAAACTTGAAATTTGTCCAGGATGCCGGGACATAAACCTTAGCATGAATGATGTACGGCAAAGCTAAAATATACAATATGTGCTACTGAAAATTTCTACGCGTTACCTAATGTTACAAAAATTTTTGCACCTCTGAAATAACCTTAATTTTCTGCGCAGTGTGCCAACATTGCTTTTCCAAAAATGCAGCGCTACCACTTAAAATTTACTTAAGTTTACAATAAATATTTCAAATAATTTTCTTTAAAACGTTAATGTTCTATAGTAACAATGCAATATTTTTCACTTACCGAATATTTTAATAAATTTATTCTTTCTCAATTGCAAAGCACAATTGTTGAACAAGTTACGAAGCTAGTCAAAATAAAAAAATATTTTTTACATAAAATGATCATATGAGTGAGAAATCTTGCCATGCAATTGCCTGCTTAAATACAAAAATTGTCTGCTTAAATTGTTAAGTCTGATCTCAGACTTACTTTTATTACTTTTTTTGACTTTCTTCACAATATCTAAACTAGGCTCTAGGTACAGTACGTCATTCTCTTGGAAATAAGCGTCATTCCTGTTGAATGTGGCGTGCTGCAGGCGTTGACAACCTTCAGCGTAACGCTGAGGTTCGGGATGTGTGATTTCTTTATGTCGTCATTTCCTCAACTCGTTTCCTTGCCGCCAAGTTCTTCGCTACGTCGACGCGAGGTAAATCCAAGTCTTTTTGCAGATTATGACGGAACATGAGTCGCAGCATATTACTGCAGATATCTTTCTATTCGATCCAGTAAAGAAAATCGCCTTGTTAGACGCATATTCTAAAGAAAGTTTTTTTTATATCTTTGAGGGACAATCGTACATCTGTGTTCTGTGATTGTGATTGTAACATAACAAAACCACTTTTGTCTGGGGATTATAATTCTAATTTTCAATGAAGAGTATTTATGACATCATTATTAAACTGTAATCATTTTATCTTAAAATCAAATTGTTATATTCTTCAAAGAACAGAACAGAACAGAATTTGGTGTTTTGCCCGAAAATAAACACACAATCCACGTCAACACAGAACTATTTAGGCCAGGAAGCACCGAAAAATCCTAAGGTTTTCAAATCAAGATGCTCCCTGTGTATTATCAATCAACAGAGGTGGGCACGGTACTTCTTAAAAGTACCGCGGTACCGGTACTCGGTACCTAGCTAAAATTGTACCGCGGTACCGGTACGGACTAAAAAAGTACCGCGGTACCGGTACTCGGTACTTTTAAATAATACGAATTAATGGTAATAACTATTTTCAGCAGCTCGATTTGTAATCAAAAATAAATCCTTGTGTTCAACTATATAATAAAAATGAAATTCTTCATTCGCTTGGTAAGTTCTAAGAGAGTAAGCATTTGCTTAGCCACTTGTCGGGTTATTCTCGGTCATGAGGTCGCCTTGAGCTGCAAATCCGGGAAGTACTTATAGCTGCTTTGAGTCCAATCTTCGTCCGGGTCCTGTGGTCTTGTGGTATAATAACCTGTGTGGAAGACTATAGGTCCTCGGTTCGATTCGCAGTGAGATAAGCATCATTGACGAGCTCTAACAAGAGCGAAAAGTCGGCAGCGTGGTCGAGTGGTTAAAGCACCGGACTGATAATCAGCATGGTTTAGGTTCAAAAGCCACTTACGCCATTCTGTTGTGTCCTTGGGAAAGACACTTTACGGCACTTTCCCCTGCTTGGTGGTCTTGACAAGCAGTACTAAATTGCAGTAATATCTCTTCTAACTTACTAGCGGACAGCAATATCTTGGCATCTCCGGAAGCAGGTCGGGGTAATTGCTTACCTATGTATAGCGCCTCCGTCGCTTTCCTGCGAGTCAGGAGGATAAATATAGAGATTAAAAAAAAAATAATAAATAAATAAATTCTAATTTTCAGCAGCTCGATTTGTAATCAAAAATAAATCCTCGTGTTCAACTATATAATAAAAACTAAAACTCTGTCATACATTGGATTTCATTTGACATTTAAAAATTGTATTTAACAAAGCAAAAACAATATCGTACGTGTAAAAAAACACGAGTGAATATATTTTTAACTTGATTTTTTGCATAAAATATGCCTTGGACATATGAAAAGTCTAACGAATACGTTGTCTTCTGCTTTGTTTTTTATATTAAAAAAAGTTTGTCAAAAATCGTATTAATTTCCATATAGCCTATTACAGTGGTTTAGTCAAAGTTATTCTCAAACTTTTTGGGTCACAAACCTCTATTTGCAAATCTTTTTTTATCATGGACCCCAATCTTATGTCACATGAATTTTCTGCCCAACCAACGAGGAAAAGTAAAACAAACCCAAAAATAAATAACACAAAATCCGTTAAAAAATAAATGCTTATAAACAGGCATACCATATTTCCGTAGGGGCAAACCGGGACCCTCGTTTATAGACAAAAATTCGTCCCTAAAAAAAGTGTTCTCTAAAAAAAAGGTCTTCACTTTGAATCTGTCTCGGATTTCATGGTATGGATTACTTTACCAGGTATATATGTTGACAAATTTTGTCATATCGTCGCGGACCCCTTGTGCGCTCATCACGGACCTCATTTTGGGAAACTCTGGTTTTGGTAATTTAGTAAAATTGCTCAATCTTTGCTGGCCGTTAACTGTTATGATAATTTTTTATATTTTTGCTTGCAAAGCAACAAAATTAAAATTTCATCAAGTCCCTTTTGCATTGGTATGAATATGAAATTTGGTGTTCAGTGGATTTTTGATTTTATGCAAAATATTTCCATTTTTATAATTAGACAACTAGAATGTTCCTTGCAAATGCAATACCTTCAGAAAATATTTACTACACTAAGATTGATTCCTATAACTTCTGATATACCATATTTAGCGCCGAAAGCGTTAAAGATTTGACATAATTGCACGCAAAAATGCTACTTTTTCCAAAGCTACCATGTCTTTTTTGCACAATAATTACTATATGCGCATTAAACACGATAATCACTCTTTTTTTTTGCACAACTGGTGCGGTGACCATGCACAATTTTTTTTGTACATGTTATAACGTATATAGTTTAATGAAAACAATGCATTACCAGCGTAACTACGATAAGCACGGCTAAGCCCCAGTCGTAGAATTCACTCGATTTATCTCTGATCATGTTTGCAATATCTTCGATTTTGCCAAGCTTGTTTTTTACAGAGATAAATCGAGGTTTTATCTGAGAAATATATATGGTTTATCTTTGAGATAATCAAAGTTGTTTTTTTTAAATATAAATTATACTTGATTTATAATAGTTTTACTCATGTATGTTTACACAGATAAATCATATATGTTTTATGCATTTTATATCTTAGATTCGACCAAAGTTATTTTTTTATTATGATTTATACTTGATTTATAATTGTTTTAAACATGTATGTTTGTATAGATAAATCATACATGTTTTATGTATTTTATATTTTTGATTCGGCCAAAGTTATTTTTTTTAGTATGATTTATACTTGATTTATAATTGCTTTACACATGTATGTTTACATAGATAACTCATACGTGTTATAGGTATTTTATAACTTTGATTTGGTCAAAGTTATTTTTTTTAGTATGATTTATACTTGATTTATAATTGCTTTATATATGTATGTTTACGTAGGTAAACTATACATGTTATATATATTTTATAACTTTGATTTGGTCAAAGTTATTTTTTTAAATATTATTTATACTTGATTTATGATTGTTTTACTCATGTATGTTTACATAGATAAAACATACATACTATATATATTTTATATCTTTGATTTGGCCAAGCTTGTTTTTAAAAAATGAATTATCTTTGATTCGTAAGTGCTTTGCATATGTATGTATACATACGTATATTACTTATGCTTTATGCATTTTTATCTTCAATAAGCCAATCTTGTTTTCATAAAAATGAATTATATTTCATTTTCATTTATGAATATATGTTTAACGTTTATATTTATATTTACGTATGTAATAAGCAGTGATGGCCTCACAAAAAAGGAGCTAAGTGCAAGAAAAATAGAGGGCCACTTTTTCTTTTTCCAAATGTTTTTGGCCCTCCCAAAAAAAGGTCATCATTTTAAAG